>BHFT01024750.1:0-23711 GCA_004320025.1 Laticauda laticaudata | reverse complement strand
TTTTTTTTTTTTTTTTTTTTTGAAGCTAAGGCTTCTTTCTTTCTTTTTATGTACACTGAGAGCATATGCACCAAAGACAAATTCCTTGGACAATAAAGAATTCAATTCTATTCATAGGAAACTAATAATTTTGATTGCATTTTTCTGCATTTCTTCCAATTCTATTGCGCCTTTCAAATATGACAACCAGAACTGTACAGTACTTCAGATGAGGATACACCATAGATTTGTATAAAGGCATTACAATGTTAAAAAAAAATATTCACGCTACTTCCTACTGTTTCTTAGTACACAATGTGCCTTTGTCATGGCTGTTAGCCAGATATTCATTGTACTATATATGACTCCAAGATCTTTTTTCCTGATTAGTAATAGATAGTACCATCAAGGTCCATATGTAGTTAGAAGTTAAGGCCCTGTCACATTGGCCGACGGATGCAAAACGTATGTAAAAAGGACACAGCGGACGAGAAAATGTTCTATCCGTTGTTATCCGCACTCAAAAGTGCCCCAATTTGCATAAAGAGAATGGACAACAACGGAAAGGAACGGACGGAGAGAGGATGTAGCAAGGATGTTAAGCGGATGCTCCACGGAAGCCTTGCGGATGGAAGCGTATGACACATCCGCAGGGCTTCCAGGGGAGCACAGCGAAGCGGATGCACAGCGGAAGAAGCGGATGCAGAGTGGATGCCTAGCGGATGCAAAGCATTCACTGCGCATGCGGGGAGGATGCATTGCGTCAGCCCCGCGGATATAAAGGATGCAGCTCACAGTAGGTCACCATTAAGAGGAAAGCCTGCTGCCAGACACATCTCCAGCCAACAACCATGGGGAAAGAAGAGGAAGCCTGTGCCTACTCCTGCCAGCCCTGGCAAGAAGGACAGGGCCACCATCCACCCCTGGCGCTGACTCTGCTTCTGCTGGGCTTCTGCTGCTGGGGCTGGTGCTCTGCTGGTGCTGCTCCTGGTGCTGGTGCTTCTCTGGTGCTTATCTGCTGGTGCTGCTCCTGGTGCTTACTCGCAGGTGTGCCCTGGTCTGTGCTTCTGCTGGCTTACTCTGCTGTGCTTCTCCTGGTGCTTCTGCTTCTCCTGGTGCTTATCTGCTGGTGCTGCTGGTGCTGCTGGTGCTCCTGGTGCGGCTGGTGCTGCTTTTGCTGCTGCTGTTGTTCCTGCTGCTGGTGGTGGTGGTGTGGTGACCAGCCTAGAACCTCACACTACTGATGAGGCCCAGAAGACCCTGCCAAACGGAGGAAGAGGCAATCGCGCGATAGGGAGAGGAGACAGTACTCCATTGAAGAGAAACATGAGGATGAGGTGCTCGAATGGAGGAAAACGAGTACCTCTGGCGGAAGGGACACAGGCTCTATCGAGCACCAAGAGGAAGCAGGCGGCTTGGAGAGAGAAGCGGAGAGCCTGGCTACACTTCGAGGTCCTCTCGGTGGTGGAAGCACATGCACACCTGGTACGGGAAGTGCACCTCAAAGAAGTCTGGCCAGGCTACGGTCAAGTCACCAACTGGGAGACCTACGTGATGGCCAAGTGCAGCTCTTGGAGGGTGAGTCCGCCACGAGAGCAGCCCCTCTGTCAACCCTCCTTCTCAGGCAGCCACAAAGAGCAGTCCTCTGCTGGCCAAGATTCAGCTCCTGGTCCAGGCAGGTATCTGTGGAGTGCCCCCCACGATGGAACCCCCTGACAGCTGCACTCCCCTGCGGAGCGCGTGGAGGACCCTGACGCAGTTGAGGCAGGAGGAGGCCACTGCACCAGAGACCACCCACACCCCCCCAGCTCCACCTCCACAGAAAGCAAGCATAGTGGGACAGTATGGTCCACCAGTGCCACACCTGTGGCCCTTTATTATCATAACAATTTAATCATTCATCAACACATTTCAACATAAACACAACTCTTTATTAAATCCTGTTCATTGTAAGGCCACTCAACATACATGGCACAATCTCATCAGTGTAATGTGACAGGCTCAAGGAAGCATCCACTAAGCATCTACCATCCGTCTTGCACTCCACTGCTCCAGCTGGGGTTGCACAAGTTTCAGGAGGTTGCGCTGCTTGTTCCTTCACGTGATGCTCTGTTGGGCCTTGCAAGATCCACAGTGTTTATCAGGTTTCGCCCTTGCTCCATTCACAGGCTCCATGTCCCCATTGCCTTGTTGGTTGCCAAGCCTATTCTGCAACACTGGTAGCGGGTGTGCATGAGATTGTGCAGAGTGCAGCAAGCCTCCACGATGTACCTCACAATCCTGGTGATGCTGCATGGTGGTGAGAAGTACCTGGAACTGTTGGCCAGGATGCCAAAGGTTTCCACCACCATCTTGCCCTGGACGCCTGTAATTGAAGATTCTCCACGGGTGAGCATCTGGAAGTGTAGGGCTTCATGAGTATGTTCTGAGGGAGAAGGCGTCATCCCCCAAGATGAAGTAGGGCACATCTTGCGTGTCGTTGGGCAGGGGTCTGGATCGGGAAGCCCATGATGAGGTTGCATTCCAGCCCTCCTTGAGGTGACTGGCATTGTATACCTGGGCATGAAGCTGACCCGTTGCCTGAAGCTTCGATGTACATGAACTTGTAGTCAGCACTGACCATGGCGAAGAGGATGATGCTGAGAAGCCTTGTAGTTGAAATAAGTGACCTGAGTGTCTGGAGCTTTGCAGGCACGTGCTTCCCATCTATGGTCCAACGTGTGGGGGAAGTTCCACTTCTGATACCACTGCTCTGCAGTTTTTCCAGCCTTCTTCAGTGGAGGGGCACTGGAGGAGCTCCTCCAGTTTCTTCGATGATGGCCTGCACACTTTCTGACCACAATGCTGATGGTGTTGTGTGCACCCTCGCACCGTACTGCATCTACGTACGTGGTCCCGGAGGCCAGGTGCCGCAGAGTCAGTGCCACCTTCAGCCCAGGTCAGGCTGGCCGAAGTTGGTGTTTGCTTTGTCAACCTGGATCTCAGCCGCTCCACAACTCGTCTAACATGGCTGGCGCATCCTCATGAAGTGCTGAATGCACGAGAGTGTTCATTCTCAGCTCCACCATCAGCTTGTCATACAGTCGTACTCCGCTCTTCTCGCGATCCATCTTCGGACCCAGATACTTCTTGGACGCCTCCTTTCTTCTCCGTAGAAAAGGTGAAAGAGCCTGTAGAGGTTCGCAACTGTTGTAGAACGATGGCGGCTACCAAAAGGAGTGTGCGACATCCATGGTGGAGATGACTGGATGCTGTGAAGGCAAGAGCAAGATCAAGGCTGAAGAGGTCTGCACAGCAGGGCTGCTGGACTGAAAGTGAGATGCAGTGATTTCTCCCTTTTTATAGAATATCGTTTTCCACTAGTGTCCTTCACAATACTCCAGGCATCCTGCAGACATCCTAAATATCCGAGATACGTCCCTATATGAACGTTTTTCCGTTTTATAGCTTTCTATGCGAATGCATCACATTTCATCCTTTCTACATCCATGCTACTAACGCTGCGTGTCGTTGCGTCTGTTTCGCTTCTCCTGTTCTGTTTTTCCGCTGGAGCAGATGTGAGTTGCCGCGATGCGCAGTGGATGCTAGCGGATATAGCGGACACTAATGGATGACGAGGACTCTATAACAAATGTTCCCGTATGCGTAACGGATGTAGAACGACGTTGGATACTTCATCCGCTCAAAGTTTGTGCAGCTCAAAACTTTTTGAGCGGATGAATCTAGTCGACGGATGCTGGACGGATAGAGAGAATGAAAAATGGACGCAGTGAGTAACAACGGATGCATCGCGTTAACCAACAGATGGCAAGTGTTCTCTCCTTTTACATCCTCTTTCCACGTTGGTGCTGTGTACATGGGCTTTAGCGATTGTTTGGGTTCCAGCATGTATCACTTTATAGTTAGTAAAATTGAATTGTATTTGCAATATGGATGACCACTCATCTAGTTGAAATAAATCCTTCATGAGCTCTTCAAAATCACATTGAAGCCTAAACAGTTCATGACTCACCAAAGTCGGTCAGTTTACTGGTCCCTATGTGAGAAACATTCATGACCAAATAGAAAAGCACTAGGCCAGGCTAATTCTTAAAGAACACTGTTTATTTCTTCTCTCCACTGGGGAAAAAAATCACTTTTAAAAAAAAAATAAATCACTTTTTGTTCTATTTTTAATCAGTTAACAGTCCATCAACATAACAGCCCACTTAATCCATGGCAGCTAACTTTATTCCAGAGCATTTGATAATAAACTTGTCAAAGGCTTTTTGAAAATCTAACTATAATATGTCAACAGAATCATCTCCATATATATGCCAGCTGACATTCTGAAACAGCTTTCTAAAGTTGATGAGACCAGAACTGACCTTTGCTGAATCAATGTTAATGTATCATATTGATACATATTAATATGCATCAATACTAATGTATCTATAATATTGATATATATATTTCTTTGACTATCATTTCTATCCATTTATTTTGAAGATACATTATTCTGCCTGGTTTATCATTTCCCTGATCCTCCCTGGGTTTGTAGTCTCATTCCCAGTGCTCTGGCAGAGAATCTTTTTGGGTGCACCATTATATAGTTTGTTTTTCTTTTTTTTCTTTCTTTCTTTCTTTCTTTCTTTCTTTTTCTTTCTTTCTTTCTCTTTTTTACTTTTTCTTTATCTCTCTCTTTTCTTCCTTCCTTCCTTTCCTTTCCTTTCCTTTCTATACCCATGCATCTCAGTAAATGACTCCAGGCAGCTTATACATCAGTGATCCACAGACATTATTAGCTCCAATGCCCCAGCTTTCCCAGCTACTACATCATTTATGTTCTTATTTATGTCTTTTTCAAATGTTGAGGACATAGGCCGTTTTCACTGTCTTTTTGTTTTCTTTTCATCTCGTGACTGACATGACCACTCATTAACCCACTTCTGATATTAATCATACCTCTTATAGAAGATCCTATAATATTTATATCCTTTTACCTGAGATATTGCCCAGTACCTGCCAGTTTTCCTCCAGGGATCAGTTTAAAAGCTGCTATTAAATGTGAAAACTGCCTCTTTTTAACAAGTTCAGCTTGTCCCCAGTATTCATCAGATCTAAACTTTTTCATCTGGCATCGCCATTATATTTACATTCCAAGGATGCTGATGTTCAACCTATCTAGCTGGCCCTATCTATGCATGACAAGATAGCATTTCTGAAAATGCTTCCTTAACAGTCTATCACGGTGTTATGGAGTTCTTTTCAAATTAGAGGCATATTTTGCTCTGAAAAAGTGGAAATTGATAAAGAAAAACATGACGATGGAGGCTTTTATGCTTTTTATTTTACTATTACAGGGAGACCTGTTTACAAGTAATTCACAACATATCCTTATGTCCACCTAGTCCCAGAGATGACATGTCCCTTTAGCTCTCCTACTAGCTACTTTGTTTTTAATCTCCCTTTTTACCAAAACAAAAAAACCCACCCCTTCCCATTTCAATCCTGGACTTTTGATGTGGTGTGCTTAGCACGGTTTGACCTTATCTTGGAACTGTTCAGCTTAACCCTACTGCTTCCCTGTTGGGGAATAACATCTCCCATGATCTTTTGCCCAGTTCTTTCCCAGAGACCAGGATTTTACCACCAACAGCAGATTCCCTTCTTGGGTGCAGCTGCCACCTGCAGCCAGCCAGGTTCCTCCTTTCTTTCCTGGGTCTTTGGTAGAGCTATGGTTCCTCTGGGTCCTCATTTCCCTCCTTCCAGCCACCCACTTAGACAACAAACAATAGCAATAACACTTTGACTTATATATACAGCTTGACAGTGCTTTACAGACCTTTCTAAGTGGCTTTACTGTCAGCATATTGCCCCCAACAATCTGGGTCTTCATTTTACCAACCTCAGGAAGGCTGAATCAATCTTAAGCCTGGTGAGATTCAACTGCCAAACATCAGGCAGCCTGCAGTACTGCACTCTAACCACAGCATCACCATGGCTCTCCACAGCAACTATTCCATACATTTAATTTTTCTCTTCAGCTTTTGTCTGCAGCCACTCAGTACAGGTTTTTTTCTCTCCTCTCTCCAATTTTTAGTCAGACTCATAGTATGTCCTCCAGCAATTGAGGAGAAGGGTATTCTACCCACTCCTCAGGACTTTGTCCTCAACATCTATATATCAGGCTAAGCCAATGGGACTGGTGTCTCAACATTTCACCCCACCAGTTCTGGTTAGAGCCAGATCATCTTATCAGCCCTTCTGATTGCACAACTACCATTGCAAGCCAAAAGTGACCTGTTTCTTTTTCCCTTTTTACTTGCTCCAATAGATGTCTGACATGGCTGCTGTTCTACTGGTGTGCTCCAATAGGTGACTCACGCCAGCAGAATAGCAGCCATATCGGGTCATTAAAACCCATATGTCACATAGTCTTGAACTTCCTTCTGCTAACTAGCAGCCTAGATGTGGTTTCCAGAATTGATTGTCTAGATTTCTCAATGTCACTGATGCTAGCATGGACCCCTGGCATCCACAATTTCATAGTAGCCTACACACACACACAAACTAATCTATCTGCATTTTTAATTGTTGAATCAAATGCCTGAATCACAAGATGGGTGGCAAATAAATTTGATAAATACAATAAATAAAAATAATTCATCAACAACCAAAAGCACCTTATTCTCCCTTGAGAACTCTCTTTCATACATGATATGAGCTTATCATCCAAGGACTAGATACCTCCTATGACAACATCTCTATTATCCTGAAAGGTTCTTCTTCTCCAAGATCTTCATTCTCCATTGTAGCAGAGGAGTTATCATCCTGAGAATCAGGCAAAGCGATCACATTTCATTCCCTACTTTGTATCATCTCTAGTGAAGCCAATCTTGGCTTAAAGAGAGCAGATTTGCTTCCTGACAGCCAGAAGCTCATAGTACTGAGCACAAACACATAAGCTATGCCAAACAGGCAGAGAGTTGTACATTTTGCACTTTATGCTAAGAACAGGAAATCATCTCCCCCCATATCGACTTTCTGCCTTTGGATTATTTATTGTTAATAAACGTGTGTTCTTCTTTAGAGATGGATTTAAGAGACAATTTTTGTTAAGCTCCAGAAATCAAGACAGACACCCAGTGATTCTTCCAAGCATATTGTTTTTTGTTCTAAACCTACAGACGAAATCTTGCCAAACTAAAATAGACGATTACCTACATGATGCTACATTCTGGGAACCATTAGGGAGGGGCTGTCTTTACTCACTTTCTCTCACACAAACTATCTGCCTCTTATTCCTCTGGAATGTGCTCCTTCCCTCCTGGGAATCTATATTATACTTCTTCACCACAGTTTCACATTATATTTCATGTAATATACCAGGCGCCTCAGTAATTAAACTTGACAGGTGAAACAGGCAGTCAGTGTATCTTTTCTCCTGCTACCTTCCCTTGCAAAAGCCTCTGATCGGGGCTGTCCTCTAATTCACCTGCTTTAGTCCTGAGTTTTAAACAGCATCTCTTCTTTCCAAAGATTGTTGGCTAGGATCAGAGTTAAATACAATGGTGGGATTCAATTTTTTTTTACTACCGGTTCTGTGGGCATGGCTTGCTGGGTGTGGCTTGGTGGGCATGGCAAGGAAAACATAATGTAAAATTTCCATTCTTACCCCATTCCAGGGGAAGGATACTGTAAAATCTCCATTCCCTTCCCACTCCTGGGGGAAGGTTACCACCAGTTCTCCGAACTACTCAAAATTTTTGTTACTGGTTCTCCAGAACTGGTCAGAACCTGCTGAATACCACCCTTGGTTAAATAGTATAATTTCCTAACATTTTCAGTGGAAAACACATGCATGATTTTTTTTTTTTAAAAAAGGACCCAATGTACTTCAAACAAAAACGAACTGAAAATGCTTCATCCATTTCTATGACACAGTTCTGCCTATTGTGTCCTCACTATATTCCAGCTGCATTTCAAATAACTGTCCTATTTACAACATTCTTGAATTATTAAAATGATTAAATATTCAATACAACTCCATACCATACAATATACCATTGTATATTTATAATATCAGATATTACAAGCCAGACTTTATTTATATCGTATTGATCTTCATAATGTGGATGTGGATCCTTCTAGGCTTTTAATAAATGTTAATGTATGCTTAATGTCTGAATGAACATCTCAAAAGGTAGCAGCTGAGTTTAATGGGTCATTGGTCTCTGAGCTTGCTTGTTTTCTTGCAGACATTTCATTACCCAAACTAGGTGACATGATCAGACTAGCACTGTTTTTGTTACCTAGTTTGGGTCATGAAAGATCTGCAAGAAAACAAGCAAGCTCAGAGAGCACCAAGGACCCTCATGTCAACCCTGAACTACAAATATTCTCTTTATTATTAATACTCAGATAGGACCAGCAAATTGTACCAGGATTCAAGGCTAGGCTGGGACATAACAGCAGTATTTCAGAGGACAGTAACAGCCAATAATTCCACCAAATAAACATTATGGAATTTATATGAAATCACCAGGAATCAAGCTCAAAATAATTGAGAACTTCATTATTTTGTTTGGAAAGAAAGCTAAGGAACAATTATAAAACAGTAATAATATAATGGTATGCAAATCACAGGTGTAGGACTTCCATAATTATTTTGCATGCCAAATTTCATCATTTCTTATCAGAATTAGACATCTAAACCATATTGCCTATTAAGAATGACTATGCAACATGATTTGCAAAACCAAGAAGTTATCAATCTGTTTTTCCTTTCTTAGGGAACCTTCTCATAATACTGTGACTTCAAAACTGTTTTCGTTATTTTTTTCCCCATAGAATGTTTGGTTTCTGTTTGTCATTTCATTTTTTTTCCACTGTTAAAATGGCAATATTTATTTTCCTAACTAGGTTCATATGCTTCTCCAATTATTAACTGATTTGAATGATTTACACTCTATGATAGGATTAAAACTTATTTACAGTAACAATTTAATCAGTTATATAGGCTGTGAAAGACAACCAAATAAGCAAAGGCAGAGCATTCTTCCTAGAGAATGGATATTTACTGTTGCAAAGATGATTTTTCACACATTGAAAAGAGATCCCTTCTTGGTTGTAACTCAACAAATTGAGTTACATTGAAAAGAGATCCCTTCTTGGTAGGGATCTTGATCCCTTCTCAGTAAACTGCACAACAATGACAATAAGAATAAGCTGATGTCTATGCCTTTACTAAAAGTGCAAATGTAGCAAACATTGAGGAATTATGGGAAATACAGAAAAAAGATAGGAAAAGGACCACCAGCTATAAGATAAATGAGCTTGGTTATAGTGATGCTGTGTGCACCATTGATAGACTTGAAAAGAACAAGTCAGGGCTGGATGGTCATGAAGGAAAATTTATCCAGGTGGTTGCCAGGAATGCAAAACTATTTGATGATACATAACCAATCTATAGCAAGTTTCAAGAATTGCTAAGTGCATTACCCGGAAAAGATGTAGTATCTGGAACATTAAAATTGAAGAAAGAGGAGAACCTGGAAAATTGAACTGGGCAAGCACAATTATGCAGAGTTAATAAAGATATATTTGGAAAGGTAGCTCTTTGTCCATTGTCAACATCTGCTTCAATGAATGTAAATGCATACTGTACATCTGGAGATCACCATATGGACAACATTGGAATCAAATTGACTATGAGAAACAAAAGTGGAGTGGAAAGCCATCCAGCCAACCAAAATACTTCCAGGTGCAGCAAAACAAACCATGAATTATGGGTATAGTATATAGGCATTAGATTTTAAAAGAATCATTGGTATACTAACAGAACTTTACATGGAGGATATACTGTCAGACTGTAAGCTTAATATAAGATACAGAATCAATACTTTTAACTCTAGCAAAAGAGAATCTGTAGGGACAGGTGAAGAGAAAGATAAATGAACCAAGCAGAACAAAATGATAAAAAAAGAAATCCAAACAGCTTGAAACCAAGAAAGGAGAGTGGATGAAAGACATAGTCAAACAGGAAGTATAATAAATGAATGTAAGCTTTTCAGTAAAAAGGGACAAAATATTAACTGAAAATATCAACAGAGAAAAATAACAAGAGAAGGAAAATCACAAAGACATTTAAAGATAAGGTTATTCAAGAATAGTACTAGCAGAAATCTGAAAGAAGCAATGAAATTACATGAACACACACAAAAACTATAGGAATATAGAAACTATTTATAAAAGGGATTGTGCAATAAATGAAATATTTGTAGAGAGAAAATATTTTCTGAACCTGACTCTCTTTGAAGCAATAAACCAGCTGTCGAGCAAAAATGCCCCAAGCACAGATGAAATACCAGTGATAGTAGATACATAGGAAGAAAAGGGAACAGGAAGTGAGGGGAGAAGAGAAGAGAAGAGAAGAGGAGAAATGCTAAATAAAAGTGCTGCTTGTGACTCAGTTTCTCTCATGACTTTTTTATCTGGTTTGAATTATGACAGAATGGTGTATAAAATGAACCCCTGAAGGGAAACTGAAGCTAAACCTAAGTCAGGTGCATTTCTATTCTAAGTGTGGTGATTATGTGCTGAAGTATCACTCTGGGAACCACATTTCCAGAAAAAGTAACAAATTAGAACAGATCAGAAGATGGCAATGATGACAATACATGGATCTGAGAGTATACTCTTAAAAGGACAGTCAGAAGGAAAGAAGATCTATGTATATATGTACTGTATATATATATATATATGTATATACCGTACATATGCATGTATGAACTTTAGAGAGTAAGAAGAGACATGATATCAACATTCAAGTACATTGCAGGGTGCCATGGAGAAGACAGAAACTGTTTTCCATTGCTACAGAAACTAAAATCAGAAATAATGGATATAAGTTGCTACCTACATTTCATTTAAACATAAGGAAACACTTTCTGATAAGAAGTTATATACAACAATGGAACAGCCTATGTAGGGGCGCTGTGGGTTCTCCATCTGTACAGGTTTCTAAGAAGAAAACTGGACCATTTAGTAGACTTTTCAGTACACAAATGACTCAAGGATGATGGACACCACTGTGAGTTGGTGGTGGGGAAATGCCACTAGGATAGCTGTCAGCATAGATAAATCAGTGAAATAAAAAGGGAAACAAATGTAAAATGTTTGCTGTAATGGGTAAAATTCTTCAGTACACGTGATTTTAAAAAAGACCTTGAAAACTACATGAAAAGTGACTAAACATCTTTACGTTCTATAACATAAAATTCAGTAAAAGCATTAATTTTCTTTATCTGCCGGCAGAAAAATATCATTTGAAGGTACAGTTGAATGTCTTACCTCTGAATTTTTTAGGAGGACTGTTAAGATCACCTGTTTCTGGTTGGACAACGCATCGATCATCAACAAGTCTGCAATAAGCAAAAATGGGGAACAGAATTAAACCTAACATTACAACCTCCAAACTAGTATTTTCAGACACCAATTTAAGATTGTTTTGAAGAAGGAAAGAGAAATAAGTCATCTAAGATTAAGTTACAAAAGTAGCTGAATTATCTGACTTTTCCCAGATGCTACATTCTATCATTCTTATTTTCATTTGTGTTCCTCAAAAATGCAAATTCATTTGCACTCATGGAACACCTATAAGTCTAGTGGCAAGTGTAGTTGAATTTTAAAAACTAGAAGGTGAAATAAAGGTGAGAAAAATATGAAACTTCAAAGAATCATTTTTGACCTTAGAGAGCAGACTATTTATATACAGTGTATATGAAATAATTACAAGTGCTTTTCTACTCACAGCAGCATTATTCTTCTTGCATAAAATAAGATATACATCCATGGACACATGCACATCAAATTTATACAAAAATGGAACAAAGACAATAGCTATAAAATTAATTCTTATCCACTGGAGAAGAATTAGATTTATTTTATGAGAATGTCCCAGTGAAAATAAAATGATATCAAATTATATACATTATAATGAATGTGTCTTGCTGCATGGCATGAGAGTATGGGTATATGCTATTTGGGTGCTATTATTTCCTATTAACTACATATAGTTGACTTACAACCTTCATTTAGTGACCATTTGAAGTTAAAACAGCACTGAAAATAGTGACTTACAACTACTCCTCACACTATTGTAGCATCCCCGTGGTGTTGTGATCAAAATGTGGTTGCTTGGCAGCTGACTTGAATTTATGATGGGTGCAGTAACCTAGGGTCATATAATTGCTATTTGTGACCTTCTCAGACAGTTTCAACAGGCGGAAATCATTGGGCAAAGCCATATTTGCTTAATGATTGCATGATTCACTTAAAAACTGCAATGATCCACTTAACAATCATGACAAAAAATAGTAAAATCAGATACAACTCACTTAACAACTGCCTTGTTTAAAAATGAAAATTTGGGTCCCAATTGTTGTCCAAGGACTGTTTTCATTATTAACAGTGTTATACCCATTTAGCAAAAGACAACATAAATGGTCTACTAATTTTAATTGTGACAATTTTACTAAGTAAACATTAATGTGTACTATCTATTTTAGATTTCTGAATATGGTCAGAAAAATTACAAAAGACCAACAAAAAACATTTATCTACTTATTTGACTGTTTCCTACCTATGGCAAACTGTTATTCTTTTAATTAATTTATTTGAATAAAAAAACCTTTTAATAGTTAACTTTCCGAATCAAACTTACCAGCACTTCATGAAAAGAAAACCAGTCAAAAGAGGAATATTTCCTACTAAACTTCTTGGGTGAGAAGAAACTGAACACAACTAAGTACAACTAAGCAGATATACTGTATATTTAAACAGAAATTTAATTAAACATTTTGTAACAGCAGCACTAAAAGGTTTAACATGTATTTCACATTATATGGTTGTTTCTTTTACCCACTTATTAACCTAACATGTTCATTTAATTTTTTATGCCTATGAATTTCTTATGCTTGAATCTTCCCTTGGAAAATTTTATATTCAAGGGCTGCATATATACTGCAATATTCATTATATAAGGAAACAACCTTGTTAAAATTGTCATTAAAAACCCTATGTATGCATCCACAAATCGAACTTAGCTCTGATGTAGAAAAATGTCCATGTAAATAAATAGTTCTGCATTTATGGGAAGGGATACATCAACCTACAATTCCCTTGAAATCACAATTATGGATTTTATGTGTCTGGCTTTGGTTAACAAGATAACCATGGGAACCGTGTGTAAGCCAGCAATGATCACTGATGAGTTGCACAAGTCTATAGGCAGAAGATAGCTTGTATGATTATATGTACTAATCAAAAACCATAAACCATGGCAAATGTATCATCGTCATGTATAAACAAACTGAGTCAGGATAAGTGATCTACTAGAAAATAATAAAAGCTTAAAAGGACAAGTTTGTGAACTAAATTTCTGGTAGCAAAATGACCAGTTATAACCGGAAATGTTAAAGTGACTATAGTAGGTATTGACATTACAGAAGCTTCAGTACTCTTAACTTTTACATCAAAAGGCTGTTGACAAGGCAACCCATTGGCTGTATAGCTATACATGAGAAATTACATGTGTTGATTGATATTCGTGTTTGTTAACTCCTAGGAAACCAGATACTGTCTTATCTCAGAGCAAACTACTTCCTGTAAATAAATATCAGTGCAGGTGCACATATTACAAGACTAGAAATAAATTGTTGCTTCTGGAAGTAATTTGGGCCAAGTCAAAAGCAGAAGATCCAGAGAGAAAAGGGTACATACATTGCACTGTTTTTCCAATTTATTCTAAAAATAGAAAAATAAGCCTTATACATTGCAGGCAGGAGACAATTTGGCAGAAGGTTTATGGTGGCCTCTATTGCTTTAAGTGAAATGTAGCATGGCCTTGGCTATCTCTAACAACTGGCAGGTTTCACTGTATAAATATGGAAACTTTGAGTAGATCATGAGGCTGATCTTTGCTGAGATGAAGAATTTACAAGCTACAAGAGACCTCTCTGTTTTGGCTTCAAGGAATCCAAGAGAGTTGCAATCTAATCTACTGAATTTGAACTTTCAGTGGGATACAGTTAATTTTATGCATCTGAACTTTTACTATTTCTGGCTCTTCATAAATTTCAGGAGCAAAAAGCTCCTGCATTTTAATTACTATTCCATTTAGCATAAATTTAATTGATTGTGTATGATCAAGTTTTTAACCTGTAGTGACCACAAGGACAGGTTTTCTCCATGACAATCTATCCCTAACATGTTCTTTCAAATCTTCCAAAGGTGCACTCTGTCAGGATTTCAGTAGTTGACCTAATTAAATCATTGTTGTGTAACTGAATCTCTCCACCTTGCTGCTGGTTGTCCTCTTGTTATCTTTCCTTCCACTTTTCTCAGCATTAGAGCATTTTCCAGAGTTCTGGGCCTGTCTATAATGTTTCCCTAAAAATAAGACTCAACTGGAAAATAAGGCCTAGCATGGCTTTTTAGAATGCTCATAACATAAGCCCTACCCCAAAAGTAAGCCCCAGTTAAAATCAAACGCATTTACTACCGTATTTTCCCCAAAATAAGACTTAACTGGAGAATAATGAGAGAACAGAATGAGACAACAGAAATATGAAGTCAAAGGTTATTTTACGGTTTCCTGAAATTATAGCAAATAGGTTGTTAATTTTAATATATGGAAAGATTCACCTTCATCAATAATTAGATCATAGGCAAAGAATTACTATTCTGGGAATATAGAAAAAAAAAGTTTACATAGTATTAATGACAATTAAGTTTATTACTTGGATATAAAACACCAGTGGTAGGATTAACGTTTTTTTTTACCACCAGCTCTATGAGAGTATGCTTTGCATGCGTGCACAGCATCCATAAACCATAGATTTTAAGCTGCAAAACTGATCTTGTATTTAGCGCTAGTGAGTAAAATAGCTGAGGTGTGGCAATCTGCTCTGCCACACGAATCAGCTGAGCTCACAAACAAGGAAATAAAGCACAGGAAAGGGTGGGAGCGAGTGGGTGGGGACAACTGCTTACCAGTGCTACCAGTTCATCAGAACTGATGCGAACCGGCAGCATCACACCGCTGAAAAACACATTGAACTTAGTCCATTTCTTTGTTCATGAATTCTAATCTATAATCTCTTGTAGGTTTCTGACTTTAATGTCATATAGGAATAAGTATATTTCACATTGAATGTTTTAATATTTGGGAGGATTGTTCATACTAATTTGATTTAAACTATTTTGATTTAAACTATTTTGATTTAATTTGATTTAAACTATTTTGATTTAAAAAAAATACTGAGGATCAGGACTACTAATATAACATTAGTTACACTAAGGCTGCATGTCATCTTAGCCATTTGACCATTATGCTAATTATCTTTTCCCACATGCTTAAAACTCTTCTTGAACACCAACTATAAGATACTAGATATTGCCTAAGAATTGGGAAATATTGATACACAGGCTAAGCAGTGACTTACAGTTTAACACAGCAGCTTTTTCCAGCAAAAGCATCAAGTGAAACTTCAAATAATTGACACTTCATAAAATTACCCCAAAATTAATACCAAATCAGTTCTGCTCACACAAAGAAGGCAATTTTCAATATCTATGTGATCACAACGGCATATGTGTTAATATTTGAAGATCTTGGGAAGGCATTCGCAATTCTATTTAACTTCTCTGTTCATCTCTTAACTGCTTCTTTTAGCAGTTAAAGCAGCTGCAATGTCTATAACGATTTCCTTCCTGCCTTCTCAATAGAAGGCTCTCAGTTCCCCATAACTTTCTTCATCTATTCATTTTCAGTTCTCAAGAACTTCAGTTCTATACAATAAAAATAGTTGCCTGCAGAGAAGTATAATTCAGGAACTTAACTATGTTTAATAAATGGGATATTGCAGTTGTCCACACTTTTGTCAAGGTTACTTAAAAATACTGTAAACAAATAAATAACAATTCCTTTGAGTCAAGCCCATGATTACATGGATACATCTACTTATTTATTTATTTATTGAATTTATATCACCACCTATTCACCCATGACGACTCGAGGCAGCTTACAGAATGTAAAACAATATTTAAAATAAAAAAACAATAAAAGCTAATAAAAGAAATCAAATAAATTAATAAAGTACAATAGAACAAAATCTGGAAAAATAAATAAAAAATCACCCCCAACTGGGCAATAATGCAAAAGTGATTTGCCACTGTCTTCTTCTGAAATGTTCCTTTCACTTTCCCAATCTAGCTAACATTCTTGGAGTGCTCTTATTCTCATAGTAACAAGAATATTCTTCTCTTCTAAGTTCAGCCAAGGTAGCTGCTACCATCTGCAAAAGCAGAAAATACTGTAGTCATCAATAACTAGCATTTTCATTAAAAAAATTCTTATTCAATTGTGAATCAAAAGTGATTTTGAGCCCTGCAAATTCTTCAGAACAGATGAGACTCCAAGACTGTATGTGATATTAGTCTCAGTTTCCCATCCTGGATACACATGCTCTGAGCTAATAAAAGGCTCTTCCTATGTTGAAAGAAACAGTCTTTTGTCCATAATGCTTCATCTAGAGAATTGTGTGACAATACTTCAGTTTTGTAAATTTATATTCTATGTACTACATCTCTTATTGCTTGAAGGTTCTTAAAAATGTGGTAATACAGTTGGTGAAATTTTATTTTATCTTATATGTCCTATATTTACATAAGTACATAAACACTTTTAGATTGTCTAATTGGCAATTTCTATTGAATTTAGAATTGCTGCTGCTACTGTTGTGTGTGCTGTTTAAGGTCCTGAATAATATATAATTATATCTTGTTATATTTGAAATTTTGTTCTGCTAAAGAAATATAGATGCCAGAAACTAAATGCTGTTTGCTTCCAAAAAGATTATGAAAAAAAATATTACCTCTGTGTAACTTATTTCTTAATTTAATATTTAAATCGTTATCCAATGAATATGAAAAGCAACATAGATATATAACAAAAGCAATTGTTCTTCTTTTTGTAATTAGCATGCAATAGTCTTTTGGCCATCTGTAAAAAAAGTATTTCATATAAGATTTGTTGCTTCTCCGATTCCTTTTTTACTTTCAGAAGAAACACTGCCAAGTTTCTCATCAAAATTTAACATTTTATATTTTATTGCCTTCTATAAACATGCAAAGAATGTTTCCCATATTTCTAAAGGAAAGTTAGTAGGCAATATAGCATAAACTATATATACACTATATAAATCACTTCTCAAAAGTATTACTTATAAGCATATATGTTTATATATACATATTCTGTCATATTTAAAAATCAAATCTTTCTCTCCTCTTTCCTGGCTTCCCTTTGAAGTTTTAAACTTTTATGGAAACCCAGCAGTTTCAGAATCTAGTCTGCATGTTTAGATGGAGCATGAAACCAAATCTTCGCATGAAAATAACTTATCGTAAACATTCATATCAGTGTTTTTCCTACCACTCCTATGATAGCTTGCCAGGAAAATATAAGTTTTGACAGAAGTGTATCTCATTACATGTTAACTTCCATACAATTTGTTTAAACAAACCAATTTCATAATCTGCAGGTTGAGACCGATCTATTGCAAGCAAAAAACAAATCATATTATTTGAAATTTGGCAGGATCAAATATTAGCAAGGTATGGACAATGAAGTCTAAAAGTGGTATTGGAGAAGAGAGATACGAGCCAAGGCTCCCTGTTGTATGTGTTCATCATCTGTTTGCAGTACTAAGTCCACACACAGCCAATGGCTGAATTCAAATATCATACTAAATCACAACGTGGTTTGTTTAATTTAGTCATGGTCTCATTAAGCGCAGTTATTACAGTACATAAACTATTTTTTGATTCAGTATCAAAACCAGACCATTCCGTCTTACTCAGTAAATTAAAATAAACCATAGCTTTGCACAATTTAAGGTGTGAGTTTACCAATCAATGTTAATACAAAATTTATATGCACTACCAAACTCCTAAGAGTAGGCCTTTAAAATTCTATATTTAGTACAGATAGTCCTCAACTTACAACAGTTCATTTAGTGACCATTCAAAGTTACAAAGGCACTGAAAAATTTACTACCGGTTCTGTAGGCATGGCTTGGTGGGCGTGACGTGGCTTGGTGGGCATGGCAAGGGAAGGATACTGCAAAATCTCCCTTCCCTCCCCGCCCACTAACCTGCTTTCCAGCTCTGTTCTCCTGTGCAGGGCAACAAAAGAAGACCCAGCCAATCAGCTGGGACTTGGGAGGCAGAGAATAGATGGGGGAAGGGCCAGTCAGAGGTGGTATTTGTCGGTTCTCCGAACTACTCAAAATTTCTGCTACCGGTTCTCCAGAACTGGTCAGAACCTGCTGAATACCACTTCTGCTTACAACAGTTGCAACATCCCCATGGTCACATAATCAAAATTCAGACCCTTGACAACTGGCTCATATTTGTTATAGTGGCAGTGTCCTGTAATCAGGTGATCTCCTTTTGTGACCTTCTGACAAGTAAAGTCAATGGGGAAGGCAGCTTCACTTAACAACTGCATTACAGAATTAACAACTGCCCTGATTCACTTAACAACCCTGGCAAGAAAGATTATAGAATGGAGCAACACTGACTTAACAAATGTTTTCCTCAGCAATAGAGATTTGAGGCTCAATTGTGGTTGTAAGTCAAGGACTAATATAAATGAATGGCATAGGGTCTGGGTACTGGAAGAACTGCCTATCTCCCATAGAATTTGCCCAGATAATTTGATCTTGTAAAGGATTCCTTCAATTAATCAATGCCATCTATTGGGACTTGTAACAGCACCTGCCCTCTCACTGATCCAGGTGGTACCCATCCTGCTGGTGTTTTACAGAGATAACAGATAACAGATAAGAGATAATCAGAGTTGGAAGGGACCTTATAGGTCATCTAGTCCAACCCCCCACCCAAGCGGGATATTCTACAACATTTCTGACAAATGGCAGTCTAATTTCTTCTTGAAAGTCTCAAGTGATGGCATTCCCACAACTTCCGAGGGCAAGCTGTTCCATTGGTGGATTGTTCTCACTGTCAGAAAGTTTCTCCTTATTTCCAGGTTAAATCTCTCCTTGTTCGGTTTCCATCCATTATTCCTTGTCTGGCCTACAGGTGCTTTAGAAAATAGCTTGACCCCTTCTTCTCTGTGGCAGCCCCTCAAATATTGGAAGACTGCTATCATGTCTCCCCTGGTCTTTCTCTTCACTAGACTAGGCATGTCCAGTTCCTGTAATCATTCTTCATATGTTTTAGTCTCCAGTCCCCTAATCATCCTGATTGCTCTTCTCTATACTTTTGTACTACCTTGAAGAGTTGGATCTTCACTCAGGCTTTTGGTGAGGGTGACTAAAGATCCCATATTGGGAAATGTTGGGTTTGCTTGTTGCTCGGATTTTGCCATCTTTCATTCTCTGATTTTTATCATTATATTACATTATTGTCCTGACTGCTTTCATCCATCAACTGCCCAGTCGGGTAGGAATTGGGTGATATAAAATAAATGAATTAATGAATGCTGCCCACTTACTGAGTTGCACGTTTTCTGAAAAAAAGATTGCCAATAATTACTATCAACTCTACAAAGTAGCAGATTTGGATCTAGATCATGATGTGTCAAGGGGAAAAAAACCCACTGTGCACCATTTTCATTGCTTCGTTGCGAACAAGACCTCTTTCTAAACATCTTTCATTCCCGATTCTTCACCCAGAATATACACCTACGTAGTTCCATTCTTTGATATCCCTTTTCAGAATGTTCTTAGAGCATCAAAAATGAAGGAAAGTAAGAGGGATATTTTTTTAAAAAAAATAGATTTGGCTGAAATATGGTCACTCACCTGGGAAACTTCTTAACCCAGGATTTATGGCTGTAGGGGGAAAAAACAGATACCCAGTACTGTTAAACACTGGATGATGGCATACACCAATGGTTCTCAACATTTTCTTCTCCATGGACCCATTGAAATCCCTTTTCTGGCCACAGACCACGGCCACCGACTTCTAACATTTAACCCAAGATTTAAATTGTAACATTTCTTCAAGCCTTCGTGGACCCCTTGTGATGAGACTGTACCCCTCCCAGGAGTCCACGGACCACAAGTTGAGAACCACTGGCATACACTATTAGATGACTAGTCCATAGTTCTCCAATGACAGTCAATAAATATATGCTATGCAGCAAAATAAAATGGCAGCTCTTACCCCAAAGTGCTGATAAATCCATTTGTTGAACCTTCTGCATACAAAGAGCAAATGTCTCCAATGTGCAAAAAACTTGACATCTTGTCAGACATCTGGGGCTTGCTGGCTCTAGGAGAGAAAACAAACTTATTAATATTACCAAGTTCAACAACGTTGTTTGTCACAGTAGCTGAAGTTCAAGGAAAGTTTGTCACCAATGTAAATTCACATATTTACACACAACCATAGAGGAATATACAGGTAGTCCTAGACTTACAACCATTCGCTTAGTGCTACAACGTCACTGAAAAAAGTGACTTATGACCAGTTTTCAGTTACAACCAATTCGGCATCCCCATGGCCACCTGATCAAAATTTGGAAACTTGGCAACTGGCTCATATTTATGATGTCATTATGATGCAGTGCTTGGGGACATGTGACCACCTTTTGCAATCTTCTGGCAAACAAAGTCAGCGAGAAAGCCAGATTCACTTCACAACCATATTACTAACTGAACTACTGCAGGAACTCACTTAACTGTGGCAAGAAAGGTCACAAAATGGGGTAAAACTCACTTAACAACTATCTTATTTAGCAATGAGAAATTTGGACTCAACTGTGGTCGTAAGCCGAGGACTACCTGCAAAGGGAACATTTAGCTGTATCTAAGCAATGCTATGCCAAAAGTTGCTGTTATTTCTCACTAGTTTTAACAAGCCTTAAGTCTTAAATAATTTTTAACATTAATTTAATAGAAGTATAGAAAACGTAATAAAAATTATCCTACTCCATGTAACAGTTAGTATAGACGCTCCTTGACTTATGACCACAATTGAGCTCAAAATTTGTTGCCAAATGAGACAGTTGCTAAGTGAGTTCTACTCCATTTTACGACCTTTCTTGCCACAACTGTTAAGTGAATCACTGCAATTGTTAAGTTAGTAACATGGTTATTAAGTGAATCTAGTTCCTCCATTGACTTGGTCAGAAGGTCACAAAAGATCATATGATCCTGGGACACTGCAATCATCATAAATATGAGTCAGTTGCTAAGTGTCTGAATTGTGATCATGGGACCATGGGGATGTTGCAATGGTCATAAGTGTGAAAAATGGTCATAAGTCAATTTTGACAGTGCTGTTATAACTTCAAACAGTCTCTAATTAACTGTTGTAAATTGAGGACTACCTATGTTACATTTGGAACAATATTTTCACATTTTAAAAGAAAAGAGATTGTCAACTAAAAAGATACTTCCTTGATCTTTTTAGCTGCTAAAAAAAGGGAGTGGGGGAAAACAAGGCATTCTTGAAATGTCTAGATAATCACCCCGGTAGCCCAAAGTTGTCAGAGCATAAGAAGGTTATTGGAGAGCATGATGGATGACTCTTGGAGATGGATGTGTCCCATTGGAGAAGTCACATCCAGGGGGTGGGGGGGAGACCAGGGTCAATGGGGAAATGTACGATGTGATTTAGTATTGACTGTACCCAGCCACACACCAACATGGCAACCTCAAATAAATCAATTTTCTTTTCTCTGAGATGCGGCTAGAGACTTTTGATTTCAATGAGGGTGGATTTGTTGGAGACCTGACAGAGATTTTGAAACCATGGGAAAGGATTATTTCTAGTTTTCCTTCCAAAACAATTAAAATTGGGATCATTTTGAAATATATGAATTACTTAGCCTCTTATCAAATGCCAATGTATTTCATTGATTTAATGATATGTAAGTTATAACAAAATATATTTATTAGTTATACTATAGAAAAACACAAATATTTTATGTTTACTTTTCATAGAACAAAAAACAAAGATACACATACAGTAAGATAGAAGATGTTACCAATTGCTACACTTTATTCTAGCCTTTCATATACATTTTTAATTTCAAGCACTATCAGATAACAACATTACACATAGTCTTAACTGTCACTGAGCCCAGAATTATGGTCCTAAATCATTTTGGTTATACGTCTCGGTATCACATGACCACACCTGACTTTTCTACATTTTTTTTTTGCAGCGATCGATGATCCAATACAGGAAATGAGACAAGAATCCAGGAAATGAGAGAGCCAGTTTGATCTAGTGATTAAGACACCAGGCTAGAAACCAGGAGGCTGTTTAGTTCTAACCTAACTTTAAACATGAAAGCCAGTTGGATGATTTTCAGCCAGTCACTCTTTCTTAACCCAACTCATCTCACCTCAGGTTTGTTGCGGAGGAAATAGCAGGAAGAAGGTATGCTGGATATGTTCTCCACCTTGAGTTAATTGTAAAAGTAATAAAGTGGATACAAATAAATAAAATGAAATGGACCACTTAAGGAATTGTTAGGATCAAGGAGGTGGAAGGCTTGGCATCTGAGCTTCCTCACTTTGGGTAGCAATAAAGGGGAGAACATCTGAAAGATTTGTTTAGAAGTCCAAAGAGCTCTATTTATAACCCCGCTGAGAAAAAATTGCCATCCTTTTTTTTTATCTTTTATATTTGTACAAGGAGAGAGACAAGTCAAAGGAAGGCATTTGGAGCCATGCTACCTTGGCAACTATCTTTCTCCCAAGCAAACCTATATTTGCAAGTGGCCTAATGAGAGATATCATCATAAATATAAGGAAAACCTGAAGTCCTTTAAAAGTATTACACTTTAAAATAACTGGACAGCTATTTCAGAAAATTGAAGAAATTGCAGCTTTTTTTAAACTAAGGGGATTTATGAATGTATGGGGACATGCTTTAGATAAATTGGTATACTAATTATTATATCATGGAATGGTCAAACTTCAAGGCTCTCTCTTTTAAAGTTGAGATATCCATATGAAAATGGCAGTAATTTTCTTGATTTCCAGTTATATTATTATTAGTTATACATATTTTCTGTATGAAATGAAGATGACAAGAGTATAGCATCCATGAAATCCCAGTAAATGTTTTGTTCTAAGGATAATAGGAAATCTGTTGTATTACTAGCATTGAATTTATTTTAGATATCGTTCAACAATATTGAACAGGAAATTAAAATCTGATACCCATTCTCATGAGAAAATAGCTCCCAGGAATAATTCTTAACTAATTCTTAACTAAGCCTTATTTTTTTTTGACCCCTGAAAAAATGGCTAGGCTGTCTTTTCGGGGATGACTTAATTCCCTCCACTTGCATCCTTGGGTGGACAGGCAGCGACGGCTTAGATGTTGATCTCGGCGTTGGTGGGGCACTTCGTATCGGGAGACTTTCCACCACCATTGCTTTCCCTTCCCCCCATGCTGCCACGACAATGCTGCGGCGTTTGGCACAGCCATGCACAGCCAGCCAGGGCTCCTCCCTGCAACCAGAGCCCGGCAGAGACACTTGGCTTCAGGCGCTCCTGTCACCGCCTTCCCTTCGCCTTCGAAGGCAAAGCCAATTCTTTTAAAAACGACACCCTACTACCGGTATGACAAAGCTTCCCCTGCCCGAGAGGGCAGCCCAACCCCACGTGGGGAGGCAAATCTCCTGGGGCCACAGCGCAGGA
>BHFT01024749.1:0-42488 GCA_004320025.1 Laticauda laticaudata | reverse complement strand
TGAAGCTGAAGTATTCATTGACAGGTAGGACATTGCAATGTATGATTTTATATACCATACTTAGATCAGACCGAATGAAGCTCCAGGTTGGAGACAAATCGTGCTGGAGAATTTTCACCCATTGATAAGACTTGATATCAATTTGATAACACAGAATCAACCTTATGTGTCAATTATAGCAATTATAAACATAAAGGGGATAGGAGTTAGGAACTGCTAACACCTTTCTGTTTCTCACTAGATTTTGAATACATGTTGAGAAGCAAACATGTTTCCATTTCCATAAACAGGTTGAACCCAATAAAGCCTTAGATTCTAGAAAGGACTAATCACATAATCAGATTTAAGTAATCCATTTCCAATTATACATCATCAACTTAAGCCATTGCACTACTGTTACATGTAACTGTAAAGGATCAGGACATAGCTTATTCTATCAGTCTCCTTATTAAAGTATACTGTATTTGGAAGTGTAATTAAAGAATAAATTTGTTTGCATGGTAATTTGCTACCACATGGGAGCTGTTTTGATTTCTTGCTATCAGGCAGTAAAATCTCTTAGCTGGTCTTTTCCAAAATGGGAACTACTCACCCAGATACATTTAAGATGGAATAGAACAGAATAGGATAAAATAGAATAGGAATAGAATTAGAAGGGACCTTGGAGGTCTTCTAGTCCAACCCCTGCTTAGGCAGGAAACCCTACACCACTTCAGACAAATGGTTATCCAATCTCTTTAAAACTTCCAGTGTTGGAGCATTCACAACTTCTGGAGGTAAGTTGTTCCACTGATTAATTGTACTGTCAGGAAATTTCTCTTTCTCTTCTTGATTAATTTCCATCTATTGCTTGTCCAACCCTCAGGTATTTTGGAGAATGGCTTGACTGTCTCTTTTTTGTGGCAGCCCGAGATATTGGAACACTGTGACTGGATCATGTCACTCCTAGTCCTTCTTTTCATCAAACTAGACATATCCAGTTCCTGTAACCATTCTCCATGTTTTAGCTTCCAGTCCCCTAATCATCTTTGTTGCTCTTCTCTGCACTCTTTCTAGAGTCTCCACATCTTTTTCACATTGTGGTGACAAAAACTTGATGCAGTGTTCCAAGTGTGGCCTTATCAAAGCATTATAAAGTGGTATTAATACTTCATGTGATCTTGAAATGACAAACTTTTTACTACTATTGATAGCAGTCAAGGATTATCAAACCAATCATCTGGGAGAAAAAGAGGATAACCACTATTCTGAGATTCTTTGGAATCCTGAAATTGAGTATGGCATTGAATCACTCTGCCCTTATTACCCCCCATGGCTGTTGATAAGTGGTTTTCCATGGCTGTGTTATCTGAACTTGGTGGCCTTCATTCTACTTAGAATGAAATAGTACTGGACATCAAGAAAGCCATGGTTTCAAATTACTGTGAGTACTTACCAGCAATTACTGTCATGCTTAATCATACAATAGCTACATTATTACAGTTAAGGAATCAAATGTGTGAAGAGATAACATAGTCAACACATTTGCATTAAATAACCAAAATAATATGTTTTGAAAATACTCTGGCTTGTGTTTGAATAACACATTAATTCACGGTTAAGAGTTCCATGGTTTATTGAATTAAAGAAATTACCCAGGTTCACACAACCTTCTAAACATAAATTAACAATAAACCTAGGCTTATACAACACACTGAAATACAAACTAGGCAACTATATTTTAACCAAACATGAACTCATTAACAACTTCAGTTACACGAGTTCCAGTTTCTTCCAGTTGCTTTTTTAAAATTATTTTTTGCAACTCAAGAGAATTTGGGGGAGAAAATATGTAAAGGGGCTCTGAAATTTGCTTGTTAGTCTGTCCAGCTGTTCATTAGTAGGCTGGTGAACACAATGGAACTAAATTTCATGCAGAAAGATATGCTAACTAATGAAAGCTCTTTTTTAAAAAAAAATGGGTTGGATTATTCCAAATGTACAAGTAAAATACATGGTATATTGTACGTCACCCTATGGGTGGGGAAGTTGGACAAAGGATGTTGATGATTCCTCCATTTTAAGGCCCCTCCCTCTTTTTTGTTCCAGTCACATGATATGGAATACAGCTATTATTAAGGAATTGTAAAAAAAAATCTAGAAGCCTCATTCTGCATGTTTTCAGGGTAAATTAACTGAAGCCAAATGTTAACCAGTTGTTCTGCTCTCCATAACTGTAGTGTCAAACCTTTGCAAAACCACTTTAGCACAAAGCAATATTCAGAGTTTCTTTTAACAAGATTTATTGAAAGTGGCTAGGCAAAACCCTACAGAAATTCTCAGCGCCTTGATTGTTTTACTTTGGAATTCAATTTATCTGCCAGGTTGCGAACCCAGAAATTTTGTCTTAAAGCCCCAGAACTTAAGTGAGAAAGGTAAGTGAGGAATATTCAAATCTACAGTCAACATGTAGATTGCTCCCAAGGTCTCAACATTGTCATAACAGATATATGAACCAACAGGAAAATCCATTCAGCCTTACTTTGATATGATTGAAATCCTGATCAAGTCTTTGATACTGTAATCCATTTCTCATGGGGTTAAGCCTTGAAGATTTCTAAATTACCAGTAGTGAAAATGCAGTAGCTGGGTTGTTAACCAGTGCAAGGTGTAATGATTTTGGGGAACTAAAAGATTGAGTATTGGCTGGTTGCCAGCCTATAGGCTGGTTGTAGTGTTGGCTGGTTGCCAGCCTGGTTGCCTACCTATGCCAGGTACAATTTAAGGAATTTGTTATTTACCTTTAAACAATAATTTTTGAACCTATCTGGGGAATTACTTCTGCTGTAAACCTTCTTAGACTAGTATAATGGTCCCTTTGAAAATGTCCCCCGGTTGAATGAAGAGGATGATCCCCAAAACATTCAGGGACATTAACCCCCATTCTCTCTGTGTTTAGGAAATTGGCAAGGATGCATCTCTCTGACCAGCTTTTAACTGTTTTTTTACAATACTGATTTCACCATAACATTCTAGATTTTGCTTCAATTATTGTGAGTGCTTATAGAAGCAGAGAGGGGGGTTATAAATTTAATATTAAACAGCACTGCTGTGTTTTTTTCTGGAGACACCAATGGCAATGTATAACTACAGATGGAACTTATTAGGGAGAAAGAGAATCTGCTCTGCATTTAGTCTCTCGCCATCTGCTTCACAGATGTTAATTGATGGGAGACAAAATTCTCTTTGCTACTATCTCTGCAATTAAATAGCCTATTTAAGAAGGGTTATGATGTAGTTGGCTACATACAGTCCAGGTGAATTGCCACTCTTGTCAATTTTAGGTTCCATTTAACCCGAATCTATGTCTGCTATGAGATGTGACTTAGTAAGTTTTCTGCTCTGCTATTGAGGGTCAATACAGCTTACTCTTCAAGGTGAAGTTTGTTTGTTTTTTAACCAATCTCCTACTCTGTGGTTTATTGGATTTCAGTTCTCAGAATTTCAAACCTAATACAACTGGAGATGCAACCAAAATAAACTGCTCCAAAAAAAGTTGAAAAATGTTTCATGATTGTTCAAAAATAAGACCACCAAGCTAGTATGTTCAGCCCTTCATTAAAAGAATTTGAGAAGAAAATAAGGTGGTCACTGCCATTTTGAACAAAAACATTGGTCTTGGCTAGTGGCGAAAGTCATAATGTTATTATTAACCACCAAATTTTGGGGGGAGAAAACCATTTTGTCTTTCTGTTGCAGTTACTAAAATAGTATTGAAATTTTTCTGCAATAAGCTAAGATAGTGAGCTTGTTTGTACCTTAATGCTAAGCACCACCTCAAGATGTTGCTTACTTAAATCGCTTTAGTTTCAATATACCTTTCTAAAATGTATTAAAACAAGATCCAACCCACTTTCTGAATTGACATAGCACATGATAAAGCTAGCCCAATCCAAAGATTTGATTCAAAGAAAATTTGACTTCAAAGCAAATCCTAAAGCTGAATTGATGACAGATCAAATCAGGTGGTTCCAAATTGGTTGACAAATTTTTGCTTATGCCTCTAAAGACCATTTCCACATAGAATTCACAATCTTCACCTAAGCTGGATCTTAGGTGATTTGCAGTCCCATAAAAGCTTAGTTATCAAATATAGAGATAGCCATAAGTTCCCCACAATATGTAGCTTTTTGCCCCGAGATTTGTGATAAATACTGAAAGCTTCATTTAAAGAGTTGTGAATATATAGGGAAAACATATACCGTGGAATCATATATGTTTATTAATCACACTTTAAAGTTAGCATGCTGGTTAAGTAAAGCCAATGTGCCTGGCTGATTATTATGCATCTACAAAAGATGTTCTTACATATTAGTATTTAAAGTGCCACAAGATGGTTTTCTTGCAAAAGATTAATATAACTACACTTTAGAAATTGAATATTACAGATATATTTCCAAACATAATTTTCATTCTGGGAAGGATGGTCATGGAATATTCTTATTCCAATGGAACAGTTTATATTATCTAAGTATCAATGGAAAACAGCTTCAAAATCCAACATTAAGGAAGTGGTATGTGTTATTGGTTGAAGCAAACAGAATATGGTTTTTGGTCAGTTGGGAGCCAGTTTGATGTAGTGGTGAAGATGCTGCCTTAGAAACTTAGAATCTGCAAGTTCTAGACCTCTTGGTGACTTTGGGCCAATTATTCTCTCTCAACTCATCTCAGAGGATGGTTGCTGTCTGGAAAATAGCTGCTCCTTAACTGCACACTCTTCTTAACAAGAGAGCTCTGATGTCGGTCCTGGGAACTGTTGCAGACACTTCTTCAGATTATGAGTTACAGCCCCAAGTGCTCCTACTCTTCTGGGACCATTTTAGTCTTGATTTTTCACATCCTATCCAGTTTTTCTGTTAGGCCCTGACACTTTTCATATTCCTTCTTCCTGATGCTGCTATCACTTGGCACCATGTATGTGTGTGTATAATGTATACCATGTGTGTGTGTGTGTGTATTCTCAATCTATGTCTGTTGGTTCTTGCTTACATCTGTAGTATGCATGTACAAGTATATTTGTAGTGTATGTACACACACGTAGCACTACTCACTCACTCTTCCAAAATGCTTGATTCTACTTTTGCAACTCCCAGGACATATCCTTCATTTCTTACCTCCTTTAAATATTAAGTATAATTTCCTCTTAATATAAAAATGTTGATTAGGCAAATTAAATTGTTTAACTTGTGTTAAATAAACCACATTTGGCTGAATTTTCCCAGAATAAGCCATAAGAAGTCAACAACTCCAGTATGCTGAAAGAAGCTGCCTTGTGTTTATCTTGTAAATTCAAATATTACATCACCACCTACCCAGTCCTTTTTTATTATTTTATTATTTTTCCAGCAGAATCTGACAAGCTCCTTTCACCTGAACACCAGTGTAGGGCCCCCACCCAGGTACAAACCGGCTGAGCATTTTGAGCTTAGCGGGTTGTGCAAACCGAACCCGCGTTCCTGCTTCATCACGCAAACCCGGGAATGAAGGGCTGTGCGAGCAACCTGTTTTTCCCCTTGAAAGGACATTGCTAGAAATAACCATTTAAGCCCACGGTCTCCTAACCTGCACAAATATAGCTTGTGCGCCATTCGCTGCCCATGCTAAATTTATGGAATCCACGCTTCCTTTTTTTTTTTAGGGGTACGAGGAAAAAAGCCAAACAAAAACTGGTTAGGAGAGACTCGGTAGTTCAGCAACCGAGTTCCCGCGCCTCCAAATATCACGGGGAGATTTTTTTTTTCCCCTCAGTCCAGCCCAACCCCCCCCCTCCTCCGCGCACTCCCACGTTGCAACGGCAGCGGCTGGGCCGTCACGTGACCCCTCCGCTCCCTCCCTCCCTCCCCTCCCCTCCCCAACAAGCCCGCCTATCTGCTTCTCCCCGCCCCTTTCTCCTCCCGCGCCGCTCGCCAGCCGCCGGCGCGCGCGCGCAGAGTCCGTGGCGCCTGCGTGGCCCCGCCCTCCTCCTCCTCCTCCTCCTGGTCCCTCCCGCCTTCTCTCCTGCCCGCCCCCCCCTCCGCTGTCCTCTCTTGGCTCCTTTCTCTGCCTCCCGCCGGCTCTTCCATTTTACCCCCACACCCCCCCCGCCGCCGTTCTCTCCTCCCCAACGCTTCTCGCGGACTATAAAAGGAGCAGCCGGCAAGGGGTTTCTTTCTCAGTCGGCTGCAGAGGCGCGAAGCGGCGGTGGGTTGTCTTTCTCTCCCGGCAGGGCGCGCGTGCCGCCGAGACAGCCCGTCAGCTGCGCGCGGGGGGTGGTGTGCGACGCGCGAGGAGACGACGACGACGACGACAGAGCCGAAGACGACGCCTTGGTCCGCAAGGGCCTTCTCTGGGTCGCCTTCTGCGGCACTCCCTCTGTCTCTCACTCTTTCTCCACCGCCGCTGCTGCCTCTCAGCGGTCCCAGCTCGTCAGGCCCGGCCGCCGGGCTGCGTCTGGGCCGCCTTTCGAGGCCTTCCCACTCCACCCCACCCCATCCCTGCTCGGCCGACGGCCTCCCTCTCCGCCGACGCCATGAGCTCCGGCACGCCGTATATCGGGAGCAAGATAAGCCTCATCTCCAAGGCGCAGATTCGCTATGAGGGCATCCTCTACACCATCGACACCGACAACTCCACCGTCGCCCTCGCCAAGGTAGGGCCGGAGTGGGGAAGTGGAAAGAGGTGGGGGGCCGCGGCGGAGCCCCGCTGGTGCTGAGGGAAATGAGGACTTTGGGGGGGCGGCAACGAATCGGGATGCCTTTTCCTCAGTCTTCTGCCGTCGCGCCCCCCTCGCAGAAACCCACAATCCTGTGGGGGCGCCGCCGCCTGGGTCCGTTGCTCCCGAGGGCTTGAAGGGGGGGGAGGAGGAGCCGATGGCGCAGGACGTGGCGGTGCCGCGGGATTTGGCTTCGCTTCCCTCACGCGGCTCTTTCTTCTCTTCACCCCCCCCTTGCCCCGGAGGGGTGGGGGGGGAGGAGGGAAGGACACGCGAGCGCGGCTTCTTGTTGTTGGGGCTCCGAGGCGGGAGGGCCGCAGCTGGGTTGCAAAAGTGCGGCGGGGGGAGGAGGAGGAGGAGAGCGTGGAGCGCCAGCGGACACTGGGCTCCCGCATCCCTTAAAGGGGACGCGCGCCGCAGAGCTGCGAGGGGGGGGAGCAGAGTTTGCAAAGGTGGTAAAGACTCGGGGGTGGGAATTAGACCCTGGGCTGGGAGGGGGGCAGTGTGGCTGAAGGGAGTCCCTTCCCGTGGTCCCAAAAGTGGTTTTTTTTTTTTTTGTTTTGTTTTGTTTTGTTTTTAGGAAGCTACTGGACTAGTTTGTGTTTCTTTTGTAAGACGTTTCGCTTCTCCAAGAAGCTTCCTTAGCTCTGGCAGGGTACGGTTAGGGTCATTAACATGGTCGTTTGCATCCTTTGAAGCCACTTGGAAGGTTTATCTGCCCTCAAGTCACCTGAGCAATGCTCCTGGTTGCAGTAGTTACAGTTTTTTCCTCTGGGGCTCCTTTTGTTTTTAAGACCTTCCAGAGCTGGAGGAGCTAGTTGAGTCATAAACGAGATGTTGGTGCTGGAAAAGGAGAAGGTAGTTTAAATCTGGGGAGGGGGGCATTTGTCAGGCACAAAAAGCAATTTGCATCCTTCTAAAGCTGATTATTGTTGTTGTGAATATGGGAAAACTCCATCACTGCCACCCTGCTGCATGCAACCTGCTTCTTGATTCCAGTTTTAAAAGTTTTAGCTGGTCAGGAAAGAGGTTGAGGAGGTGCCTCCCCCCTTCTTTTTACTCTACTCTGGGTTCTGAGGAGTGGGGGAGGAATTGCTTCAGTCTGCTGAGTTTCCAGTTTCCCTGGCCTCTTTGTGCTGGAGGGATTCTTTTGGGATCTGTGTAGTAAAAACTGCTGGTGACTTCCAAGGGCCAGTCATGTTTTTTTTAGCCTTTGGTAATATATATGGATCTGGTTCTGAATAGATTAGGGTTCGGTCTGTCATGCAAGTGTAAGTGGGTGAGTTGCTTCATTAGTAATTTTGTGGCAAGCAAGTTGTGTGAGCAATTCTTTAACTTTGCTATTTCCAAGTCTCATAAGCATATTGGACCCTCACATTGTTTGCCTTCAGTAAAAGCAATTGTAGTGTTGGAAAAATTTCCATTCAATGTGTTTACATAGGTTTCTATTTCCAAAAGAAAAAAGTATGGATGTTCCACACTTAAATGACTACAATGCTGTTTATGCATGGCAGTTTCAGAGTTGAAATAAAATTGTCCCTGGAAAGCGTATGTGGCAAAATACTCACACTTATGTGGATTGGTGGTTAATAAAAAACAAATATAGTGTATCTGATACTGCCTGTTTTACGCCACTGAGAAATTAAGATATAAAATGTTTTGGGAAAAGATGTATTTTGTATGATTACACCCAGGGGAAAAAAGTCACTGTACAATTCACGTGGAAATTTATTGCATGGTAATATTTTTCTAAAGCATATTCTCTGTATATATGAAATGTTGGGATTAAATAGAAATAATTTTCTCCATCCTGACTCTTAAAAACGGGCTGGGGGATCACTCTGAAAGGGTGAAAATGTCATTAACTGAAACCAAAGAGTAGAGTTGTGCTTTGTGCAAGGGTTTCATCCTTCTAAAATGTTTTAATGTAATCTCGGAAGATATTATATAACATGCATTTTTATTCTGGAAAACAAGGTAAGTCTGTGTCTGTTGCCAACCCCTGTTCCATTGTTATTAGCAAAACTACCTCTCCCAGAAGGAGCAGTTGGCCATTTATCCATTTGTCTGTTTATGGGCCTCATGAAGTTAGCTAAACGGCAACGTCTGTTCTGTTTTATTCAGCCCCCTCCCCTCCCACTTGAAAGAAAATCAGGAGAACTGAAAAAGCTTTGAATGATTCAATGGAAACCTATAAATTAAAATTCAAGTTTTCCACAATATTATTGCCCAATGAAGTAAGCAAAAGTAGAGTTGAAATGACACTTCTCTTTGCAGTATAAAGACACAATATAGCACTGAAGTCCCAATAAGAGATCCAGCACTTTGTTGTTTGGCTTTCCTTTTTGAGCCAGTTTTATTATTTTGTGGCTTAGAATAAGAAGGTGTCTTAAAATTTAAACTGCTCCTGGGTATATTTAGTAAAGTTTTGTGGAGGATATATGCAAACTCAAGTACTGATTAATGCATACTTGTACATGTAAGCAGAGTGGGTAGTCATGTTGAAAACACTGGATCAACTTGTTCTGTCTTTGCTGTGCTAGAACTATAATGCTAAATTTGTGAGAATGGTTTTTAGCTCTAAAATCTATGTGAAAAATCAGAACTTTTGAGAGTATTCTTTTGTTAAATCCTCCAGAGAATGGGTGCCTTCTTTCCTGTCCTTTGATTGTTTTCAGATCAGTTTTAAACTTTACTGAGTAGCATTCATCATGGCAAAGATACGGATTATTTGCTTGATTGATGTTGGGTGTGTTTGAGTAATGTGTGACTTTCCTCAACTTTACTCTCTGTGCCCAATTTGCTCTTCTGCCTCCCTTTGGTGGTTGAGTTTCTTAATGTCATCTTCTGGAAGAATTTTTTTTTTTATACCTAAGGAATAATGCTCCATTTCTCCCTTTGATTGGTTAAGGCAAAAGCTCTTTCCAAAAATTTCAGATTATACCCAGAAGTAGATTTTCTTCTAACTCTGAGAATGTATGATTTTTAGCAGCTCTAGCTTTAACAATTAGCTACAGGGTGTAAATTGGGAGAGAGGTGGAGAAACCTTTTTTAACTGTGATGTACAGGGTGGGAATATTTATAACATTCTAGAATATTTGTCATTTTGCCATTAAAAAAAATAATCAGAGTTGTGAAGCCTCTTACAGTTGGTAGCTTTGCTGTTTGGGTGGGGTTACCTGGGGCTATGAAGCATTTTTTGTAGTAATACTGGTTTTTTTTTCCAGTGAGGAAAGGCTAAGGTGACCTGACTTGGTTCAGAAGGAACCAAAAGGCATTCCCTCATCATTTATGTTAGAGGGGAAAAAAATTTAAAAAGGGCCTTTGAAAAAGTGTGTGTCTATAACAAATTCAGAACTAAATCACCAGGGCCTCCAACGAAAGAATTTTCGAATATTGCATTAAAATAAGGCCACACAAGCAAGAAAATCCTTTTCAAGGTGTATGGTCTTTGGTGTAAATAAATGGATGATGAATGAATAGTATAAAAGTTAGGGGAGATTTGGGGTGGGAGCAGTGTAACAGATTTAAAATGCACTTTTGAAAGATTTCCAAAATAAAGGAAGAGAAGTATAGCATGGTTATAGGAAAGGCAGAAACAGATTTAGAGACTACAAAGACTAAGTTGAAGAAAGCATAGACTGAACACTTAGAGAAGAGCAAGGATTTTGAATTAGCTTTTTCTGTGGAGACAGAGCAAGAATTGTCTGTGGGTGCCGTTGTCGGAATATCTTGTTTCTTAATGTAATTCAAGACAGCGACAAAAGACTCCTTTCTCCTTTTTTCCTCACGACAATCCTGTGAGGTGGATTGGGCTGAGAGAGTGACTAGCCTAAAGTCATCCAACTGGTTTTAATGTGAAGGCGGGAGAGAACTCATAGTCTGCTGGTTTCTACACCAGCACCTTAACTACTACATCAAAATGCAGCCTGGCTTAGCTAAATGTTGTTCTGGTCATGGACAGGTTGGTAGAACATAATGCTAATAATGTTACATAATCAGGGAGAAAGTTGGGAAATTTAGTTGGTTACCCAATCAAGCACAAACTATTGCAGAAGAAATGAATCCCCTAAATCAGTGGTCCATAACCTTTCTCTCACCAGGGACCAGTTTTGTGAAAGACAATGTTTCCATGGACTGGGAGGGGGGGATGGGTTCGGATACAACCTAGACTTATCATGTGTATGCACAGAGGAAGCTTCACTTGCTCACCTGCCATTTGTGTGGCTTGATTCCTAACAGGCCATGGTTTGGTACCAGTCCATAGTCTCAGGATGCAGGGCCCTGTCCTAAATTGTGAAAGGCTCACATTTTCTTAGCTTTCAAAATTGTGGCAAATTTATACTATGGCTGACAGCATTGATTTGACCCAGATTCCTGGAGTTATTAATGTCTGTGAGATGACACCATTTAAAATACCAGAAGAAAAGAATTGATGAAATTGTTATTTAGGATTTTTAATCCTTAACTGTAATGCACTAGACTATTTATTTACAAAGTTTCATACCTAAATTCCAGAAGTCTTGTAGGAAAGAGATGCTAGCAGCATACTGCCTGTTGGAATTTGTGATTTCAGAATAGTGAAATCATTCAGACTATGATGTGGTCAGAAGCTGCCTGTCCATAGAAGTGAATTGAATGGTCATCTGGGGTGCCAACGTTTTTAAATAAATCATAAATGTCTTTGGAATTGGAGGTAGTAATTGCATGTTTGCTGGTAGCTGGTTAGTATCCTGGATTGATGAACAAAGAGGGACTTACCCCATGTTCGGATAAGATGGCAACTGGATTAAAATAGAGGTGTGAATCATGAAGAAGTCAGCCATCCTTTGGAACCAATGTAGACAGTAACTTTATGCCAGAACTCAGCCATCTATATCATAGCAGAATGAATCAGTATTATCAATCCTATATGATCCAGTGTTTCTCAACCTTGGCAAACTTGTAAGACATGTGGATTTCTGGCTGGTGAATTCTGGGAATTGAACTCCACACATCTTAAAGCTGCCAAGGTTGAAAAGTCCTGGTATGATCACTGCTGAATTTTTACATGGAAGGAATTACCAGCCCCTGAGGACCAAGGTCAGTTTGAAGCAAAGCTCTTTTTAAGTGAAGTTTTGGCAGCGCTAAAGCTAGCAAAGCTTTACAAGCCTTGTTTCTGTCATAGGCATTGGCTTCCAGTAATGCAGAAAGTCAAATCCTTTTAGGAAGTGGCTGAAATTTGCAAATTATTCCCAGCTTCCTGTATATCTTGCAAATGGGGAAAAGGCACCTTTGAAACTACAGAGAATGTTTGGGATGTTTAATGCAGTCTAATAATATTTGAACACTAAATAACTCCAAAATGAAGTGTTATAAAAGCAAGCTAAAATTGAAGAGGGGAAAAAAATCTGTGCCTTAGAATCCATTCCAGGTAGAGAGGCATTTTATATACTGTTAAAGAAGCTTCTCCCAATGAAGCTGATGTTGATTCTGTTACAAAATGGTGAAAATAAAAAAAATCCTAAACCAAAGAATAAACAATTCTTCTGTTTAATTAAGAAAAGTTCTTGAGAAGTTCTTGAAAAGTTTTTCTTGGAGAAAAAAAGCCAGTTAGTCCTTTTCCATTAATATTTTCTCAAGATTTATAATGTGTGAGAAGCAAGACTTAGATATGTAAAAGAAGAAAGCAAATTCAGATAGAGGTAACCCTCAACTTAACGATCACAGTTGGGACCAGAATTTATGTTGCTAAGCAAGGAGGTTGTTAAGTGAGTTACAACTGATTTTACCAATTTTTTTTGACACAATTGTTCGGTGAATCATGTGGTTGTTAAGCTAACCTGTCTTTCCCCATTGACTTTGCTAGTTGGAAACTGGCTGGGTTTCATATGACCATGACATGACCCCAGGCTGCTACAACTGTTGTAAATGCTACGTACTTGCCAAGTTCCCCAGTTTTGATTACTGTGGGGAGGCTGCAATGCTTGTACATTACTTTTTTCAGTGCCTTCGTAACTCTGAACAGTGTCTCAATGAATAGTTGTAGGTTGAGGACTATATGTATTGAGAAACGCAATGTGGAGAGCAACAGAAGAGGGCATTTTGAAATGGCAGGAACAGGCTCCTCAGTTATCTTTAGAAACTGACCCATTATCTCTTCTGCATGTGCTAGACTAGCACCACTTCAAAGATTACAGAATCACATTAGCTAAACAAGAATTCTGTAGGACTGTAAATCTACCTGGGTTTTTTGGGAAAATAGACGTGGATTTGGTGCTGAATGTTGCAAAGTCCTCTAGTGGCCAAATAGTGCTGGTGCCACTGGGAGCCCCTATTCCTAACAGGACCTAAAAATTGATTAGTAACTCTTCCTCCCTCATGGAAAGGAGTGTGAAAAAATAAAATACTGTATAGTTGCTAAAGAATGCTGAAATCTGTTTGTAAATCCTCATTTAAATTTGATTGCTTTAACAATGTACTTTTTGGTCCTGAAGGAACTTTAAAAGTAGAACCTGCAGCAGCAGGATTGGTCCATCTAAATGTTGTTGTTCTTAAACAAAGTTTAAAATTAATTGTCTATGGAGATTCTCAGTCATCCAGGCTATGGTTGTCCCAAAGGTGCTTTTTTTAAGAGGCAAATGGACTTTCTTGTTTTTATTTGAAACTTTATTTGAAGTTTCTCTTCTCAACCAAGAAGCTTCTTCAGCTCTTGAAATTAATATTTATTTCTAGAAAGGGGTGGTGGTGGCAGTTCTGATTGTATACTTTTATCAAAGCCAAAAAAAGTTATGCACTTGTTAATAAAGGATATTTTAATTTAGATCTCCTGCAAAAGTAAGACAGGGTTTTGGGGCCCTCTGGACTCTGGGACTTTTCATTTTGGTTCTGAATGGTTGTTGCACTGCCCCAGAACCAGTGTCTAACCTGCAGATCCTCTTGAATACTTGGCTCCTAACAAAGGAGGAAGAGACAGCCATGCTTAAGAGATCTTTGCACAGCTTTGGATTGTGTTGTAGGTTGCACCCCTTCCTGGACCAGGAAGCCTGCTCAGTCAGTCATGTCCTAATGACCCTCCAATTGGAGGGTTAGAATACATTCTGTATAGGGCTTAATCTGGTGCAGAATGTGCACCAAAATCAAAAGTTTTATTATTTATTATTACTTTTATGATTTGGTACATGTGACATCACTGCTGTGCAAAACTGTATTGGTTACTGGCATGCTTCTGGATGCAATTCAAGATGGCTTGGGCTTTAAGAGCCCTGGTGGCGCAATGGTTAGAATGCAGTATTACAGGCTAACTCTGCTGGCTGCTAGTTCAGTTCCGACCGACTAAAGGTTGACTGAGCCTTCTATTTTTCTGAGGTCAGTAAAATGAGGACCCAGATTGTTGGGGGCAATATGCTGACTCTGTAAACCAGGGGTCCCCAACCACCGGGCCCCGGACTGGTACCGGTCCGTGGATCATTATGTACCAAGCCGCAAAGAATGAATAATCATGATTAAAATAAATAAAAAAATATGTTTTTAGTAAAGAAAATAGTAAAGAAGCCCTTTACTCTTGGGGAAGAATTGATTTTGCCGGTCCTTGAAAAAGTGTTTCTGTGTGAAACTGGTCCCTGGTACAAAAAAGGTTGGGGACCACTGCTGTGAACCATTTAGAGAGGGCTATAGCATTATGAAGCAGTTTATAAGTCTACGTACTGTTGCTATTGGGCTAGATTATTTATGAGACCATCTCTCCCTGTTTTTTTCTGTTGTCTGATCCTGTCCAGCAGTTGTGGGTCCCATCTCCTTAGTAGTGTCGGCTGGGACTCGAGAGGAGTCGTTTTTGCAGGGGTGCCTGCCCTCTAGAATATCATTCCTCAAGATATTATATTGGTCCCAGACCTGCAAGATCTTGAAGTCTTGGTTCTGTGCAGTAGCCTGGGGTTCTGAATGAGCGATGGTGCCCATCTCCTGTTGTGGTACCATGTATTTTTCTAATTTTCTTTTGGCTGCTACGAATTTTATGTGGGGTTTTTTTTGTATATGAATGTGTTTGTAGTATTAGCTGCATATCACATGTTTCAGATGAACAGCGATATAAAGGAATGCGACAGACCAATTTATTAAAACAGATTGTCATTTTCAAGCTTCTGCAGAATCCTGAAAATGAAGTTTTCACTGCTTCAGGATTTCATTAACTTTAAAATGAAGGAAAACTACTTTTCAGGTGAAATCATTGGACTGATTTAATTAGTAATGGTGAAACACTGAGTTGTGCACAGGGTGGTTAAAAATTGCCAGTTGGTAATATTTTGCCTTTTAATATCTAGATCTAACCAGATCAAAAATGATTGATTATTCGGAACCTTATTAGATTTAGAGGATCTTCAAATTTAAATCTCTTTAATTAAATATGGTACTTTATTCACTGTTCTAATGTAAAAAAAATCTTTCCCAGTCTTCTTGCATCACTTTGGGAAAGTATCATAACTTTCCTCTGATGGAATCTGTTAAGGAGATACTAATGTTTTTCTTGGTCTGTCTTGTGATAAATATGTTTCCACCTGCCTTCAACAAGTAAAGATGGAGTACCCATGATGTCATTCTTCCTAATAGAAGAGGCAATAGCATATTATGAGAGCAATAATGTGTCCTTGACTTGGAATGAAAAGTGTTCATTCAGTGACTATTCTCATTTAGGGTGAGCTAAACAAAGGGACTTACGGCCCCTGCCCAAAATTTCAAATGTTGCACTGTCCCCAATCACATGATTAAAATGAGAACGTTTGGCAGCATGCATGCTCTTGCAACTTTGGGAGTTCTGCAACTCCTTCCAATTGTGGGCTGGAAGCCCATCAGTCATCTAGGGCAGTGGCCCCCAACCTTTGGGGTACCAGGGACTGGTTCTGTGAAGAGAGTTTTTTCCGCGGACCAGAGGGGGCGTAGTTTCGTGTGCTGCCTGCATCCCATGGATGGGGCTTTGCTTGTTTGCACGGCTCTGTTTTTGGCATGACGCGGAGCAGTGCCAATCCAGAGACCCGGGGGGTGGGGTGTTGGGGAACCCTGATCTAGGGTCATTGGTGTGCAAGACTCTTTCTTGCCCTGATAGTCCCAAGAGGCCTGGGCCTTCTCCCTGCCCCACTTCACCTGTACCATCATTTTGCTGGCCAACTTCCTATTCCTGGTCAGCCTTGAGAAAGATTTGCCTCTGAGGAAGATTGCCTTCGTTAGCTTTCTATCTGAGCCTCACATCAGCTGGGCACACCGGGTAGCAGCAGCAGGGATCCTGGCATGGTGGGGCAAGGAGAAAACCCACACACCTCTAGGGACTTGGGAATAGGAGGCCCATGTGCCAGTGGGCCTAGCTGGCTGAGGCCTCTCAAGCCATGATAGGTTTCTTTGTGCTGGGCCTTCCAAGGCCTCCCCCACACCGATGCACCTTTGTGCAGTTGCTTAACAACCACAATAGTGAGAACTGGGGTTATAGTTGTTCAGTGAGTCTGTCACATGAATGTCTCACTTAATTATCACAACAATTTGACTAAATTTCTAGGCTTAATTGTCTTAAATTGAGAACTCGTATGCTATGATTATGCTAAGAAGGGAATAAAAGAGGTACCGCTTTTAAAAAAATTGGCTGCATCTGAAGAATTGTACAGTTTTTAGCTGGTACTGAGGCATATCTTGAACATATAACTAGACCTCTAGCTTTAATCTGGCAACAACAAATGTGGATGAATGAGGAAGCTTGTCAGTTGTTACAGTGAAAACAAAGGAATCTCCTGCCAGGAAAATGAAATTCTGCTAATTTGATTCAGTTCAGCCTAATACACATGTAATTTCTGTCCTCCAAAAAGTGAAACCTATTAATAGGCGGAATGTGTGGAACAATTCCTTGATCTTTCTGTCCAAATGTCATGTTAATCCTTCCTCTCCCATTGAAAACTACACAAGTCTTTGGATTGAGAATTGCTGTCTTAAAAAATACCAGCTTTTTTTTTGCTTCATATTGAATAAACATTTTTTATTTCTCTCGGTATCAAGCTAATTGCTCCATTCTGCTGGGGTGGATAGGCATGATTTAAAGAAAACTGAGGGATTAATTACATCAATTTTTGGTTTATTTCTTTCTTCAGCCCTAAATTATATGTTTTCATTTCTGCAAATGAGTAATGTTAGTGAAAAACAAGCATTCAAGTATAATTTTGAGTAACCTATTTATTTAAAACATAAGAGAAACTTGATATGTTTTAATTTCTGGACCATTCATACAAAACAGCATTGCTTTTTATATTAAAATAGTGTTGTTGCATCCTTATTTAATACATTTATGTAGTATTTTTAATAAGTATTTCCAGCCAATTCATTTTTTAAAAGATGACAGTATAAAAAAAAATATTGTTCAGGAAGAAAACAGTAATGTAAAGCCTTTGGAAAATGAAATGTCTCTGCCTAATTCTGAAACATATTGGATAGATCCTGCCTTTAGATTGCTTAGTGTAAGACCATAATTGTACAGATAGTCCTTGACATACAACAGTTGATTAAATGACCATTCAGAATTACAGTGGCACAGAAAAAAATGACTTATGACCATTTTTCACACAACCATTGCAGCATCCCTACAGTCACACAATCAAAATTCAGATGCTTAGCAACTGGTTCATATTTATGATGCTTGCGGTGTTACCGTATATACTCGCATATAAGCCGACTTTAGAACGCTTTTTTTTCCCCCCCAAATTTGGGGGTCGGCTTATACGTGAATAAATCTGGCTGCCCGACTTCGCGCGATGAGAGCCAGGACTCTCATCACCTTCGCGGGCAGCGGCTTCGCGCNTCACCATGGTATTTGGGGGTCGGCTTTTATGCGAGTTTTTTCAAAAATCCTCATTTTGGGGCAGTTTTTAAAGGGTCAGCTTATATGCGAGATCGGCTTTTTTGCGAGTATATATGGTACTTGTTGCAAACTTCTGACAAGCAAAGTCAATGAGGAAGCTAGATTCACTTAACTGTATTAACAACTGCAGTGATTCATATAATGTGTAATTCACTGAACAAATGTCTCACTTAGCATCAAAAACACTGGACTCAATTGTGACTGTAAGTCAAGGACTATCTTTAGTCATTTAATGTATACTCTCAAAATACGGCTTAACAATAGATCATATTCTATCAGCATAAGTACTGGATAAGCTTCCTGGAGAGAACATTAAACAGGACACCCAGGATGTTCCGTCACTTGGCCACAATTTGCCCCACCTCATGGATGTGGGAGGATCCATGGAAGAGAAAAAAGTTTCTTCTATTACTCTTTGCATTAAAAAACCTTGAGAAATAATCGGTTAATACATTTTCCTTCACATGAGTTATCTGAGTTCCAAAGCAACAATATAGTGTAATGGAAAGGGAAGCAAGAGGCAGCCTTTAATACTGGTTACCAAGTGCTAACAACTTACCACTCAGTAGCCAGATCAGTATAAGGTTTTTAAAAATACTAACTTACACTGATGACGTTACCTAGTTTGGTAATGAAACATCTGCAAGAAAACCATCAAGCTCAGAGAGCACAGAGGACCATACAGTTCAACCCTGAACTATGTATAATTACTTTCTTCAATGAATACTAAGTTACATTTTGAGAATTGATAGCATAGGTCAAAGCATATGCCCAAAAGGTGATACGCATATAAAGATGGTATGAAACAGGTATTGAGTTCAAGTACCTAACATTGAAGTCTTTCTTCAAAGTGCGCTCATTTGGAACAGAAGATCGTCCCACAGACCGCCCTGCTCCTCCAAGGGAAGAAGTTTATGAATATATCATCTTCCGAGGGAGTGACATTAAAGATATCACTGTATGTGAGCCTCCAAAAGCGCAGCATAATCTGCCCCAAGATCCTGCTATTGTCCAAGTAAGTAATTCTATCTGGAATGGAAAAACATTTCACTTGTATCTCTTTGGGAATGTCGAACAGTTAAAAACCATCCTTAGTAGGCAATATATAAATTCAACTGGGCCTATTGATAAATTCTAATTCAGTAAAAATGAATATTATTGCTAGTTATGTTTTCTAAGATTAAATTGGTATCATAGCTTTCTGTTTAATGTAGTGCTCAAGGACAAGAACAATAGAAGTGTAAGTGACGTAGAGAATGAAAACAAACACAAACAGCTTAACCACAGTAGATTAATTATCTTATTAAGACTTGTTTATTCGCTGTAGCACAATGATAACAGAAATAGAAACAAAAATGACAAAACTTGTAACTCCAAAACACTAGAGTGTGATTGGGAAGATTATAGCAATAGTGCTTAGACTTAGATACTATTCCACAGTGCTTTACAGAATCAGCATATTGCCCCCAACAATCTGGACCCTCATTTTATTGACCTTGGAAGGATGGAAGGTTGATTATCACACCTATTTCCTAAGGATGTCCCCAGTTGTGAAGGCATGAATGGGGTCCTTTCCCAATGAATTTTCAACTAGGCAGATCCTGATGGGGAAATATTTTAGGTATTTTGACTATAATAGGTTAGTGAGTCATTTGTTAATGGAAATTGAGTTTCTGTCTGAACTCACTTAAAGAATAGCCCTTGGTAAAGATTTTACTTGAAAAAAACTGATGTAACTAGAGCATATTTCAACACAGCCATTTCTGCAAACTGGTCAGTTAGACCCCTAGTCTTATTTAAGCAAAAACAGTACTAACCATTTTAAAAAATCTGAACATTCAAGTTTGAATACACATGTACAGTATATTGGAGTTTCCTTTTTTAGAAGCAAATAAATGAAAACGGGAAACAAATACCTCTTGAGTTTTAAGGTTTTTCAAATGTTTTTTCTAATATTTGACTAAGTTGCTATTGTTTCTAATATGTTAATAATTTCAGATACTACTTGGTTTACACACTATGATAAACCAGCCATAGTTAATAAACTGCAGTGGCTGTTTAAATCTAAAATATAATGACTGTTAACATACAGTGCTTATCAAGGTCAGCTTAATTCTTAGTGAAATGCATTTCCATAAGAATGCTACCTTAGTTAGTATTCATCTTGGATTCTTATTTGTAGTTTAATCTGTTGTGATCCCTAATCCATTTGATTTTATGGCTTAATGTATTGAAATAAACCAGAAAATGGGTACAATTGGTGCCAATATTAAGTAAGCTTTATGACTGCGGTCAATGTGAAGTGTTTCACTTTTAGTTTAACTATTGTTAGCCATGTTTTAGGATGTACTCATTTGCAAACATTGATAATTGAAATGGGAGGTAAGGTGAAATCCATCTGATCATGTTCTAAACATAATGGCAGTACTGATCCTAGACATATTTGATTGAAATGTATTTGTATTCAATCAAGTTTGTTATTTCAAATCTTAAGACCACCTCTCTCCCTCCAACAATGGGGAAATTGTTACATTAATAATAGCATGTGGGCTTTTCCTGATTTGCTGCCTGGCTAGTGTGATGGAACCACATAGTTTTATAAAGAAATTTGACCACTATCTCTGAATGCTTGGCCAGTGCACTCCTGTTCAAAAATTAGAACCTAGAACCCAAAAATGAAACACATTGAGGATTGATGACTTTGCAGACAAATAGTCATGCACACATTAGAAACTAAAATATTGTAAATCTATCAATGGGCAAAAAGTGTCCCTCCCGAAAAAAATAACATTAGCATTACATAGCACTGGATTTTGAAGGAGATGGTGAGGCAGGAAGATCTATTCTCATGGCTGTAATTTGTGAAGATTATAGCAGCTGGCTTGTACTAAGACATTTGGAGTGCCTTCAAATCAATCTTGACTCCTGATAGCTGCCTGGATGAGTCCCTGTAGTTTTCTTGGTTTGGGGAAGTAGTTTGCTATTGCCATCTTCCTAGAGGTGAGAGTGAAGGTCTGGCCCTAGAACCTTCCAGATGATTTCCTATCTAAAGCAAAACTAGAATTCACAGTCTCCCAGTTTCTAACCCGATGTCTTCACACTACCCCAACTGTGGCTCTTTATTAAAATGATAATACATAATTTGGATGAGAGTTGCTTGATTTTCATCTTCAGCTTGATGTGGAAAATTGGTTGTGTTATACAGCTGAATGAATCTTTCCTTACTTGATTTGTAAATTAATGGTTACAAGGATTTTCCTTTTTGTGTGTGTGTGTGAGATACTGCTCCTTTCACAACATCATCAGATTTAAAATTATCGACCAGATGTTAAGCTGCCTGCCAGTGTGATATTAAACACATTTAACAACCAGACCACTTTGGCTTCTTTAGAAACCATGATTAAACCAACAGTGGCATAATATGTGTTAATCTTTCCATTTCTTAAACCATATATTTAATGACAATTTTTCCATTTGTTTTCTTCTGTTTGCTAATTGACTCACATTCACTTTTTACAGTCGTCTCTGAGCTCTGCGTCTGCATCTTCTTTTCAACCTCATGTGCCTTATAGTCCTTTCAGAGGGATGTCATCCTACAATCAGCTTGCAGCCAGTTCTTTAATTGGACAGCAATATGCAGCATCTCTTGGTTTAGGTGAGTAACAAAGACCTGCCTGTTGTTGAGATGATCAGTCTCTGGGCTGCAAAATTTAATGTTGGGCTACATGTCATCAGAATATTCTTCTGAGGGAGAAATAAATATTGATGAAATTTGTATCAAAGTATTGTGGGAAAACATTTCATAATGTAACTCTCTAATCTGAAGACATCCCACCTTGGCACCGACTAATACGCAGAGTGAGAATTAGACTAAAGACCCGTTGAATTTGGGCCATTTCTAAGTTGAAGGCATAACTTTGCAAAAACCAGTGTTAAGCTTGTTGTTTTATTAAAAACTTAACTGGTTTTAAACAAGGTTATTAAGTGAAGGTTATTCAACTAATCCACTTTTAGATAGGCTGCTCACTGGGTGGTATATGTGAGTAAAATGTACAAAGAACAGTTGAACGCTTACTAAGATTCCTTCCTCTTTTCAGTGCATTCTGAGCAGTTACTCTTTGGGGTTTTTGTAGGGGGTGGATGAATGTTGGACTCGGTTTTCTACATGAACACTAACATATACTTTTGGAAACACACAAGGTAAAATTCTGAGCAGTGAAAAAATTAAAGCTTACTCATATTCATTCAGGAAAAATAAATTATTCAGTGTTAAATTACATACTAATTTTTTTTGGTCCATTTCTTCATTTCTGTCACATATTTAAAACATTTTCACATAAAGTGGTGTGTAACGTATATCTGACGGTGGGCAATTTAACAGGATCTGTCTTGTCCCCTGGTCAAATTCTTTTCAGTTTCAGAACTTTTTAAAATATGTTAGCTGCTTAAACCTTTCTCTCCTCAGTCATCTGGATGTCGGTACTGCCATGTGTCTCACCAGTCTCCTCCTCTGCTTTTTCTTCTCCTCCCTTGTCTGTCTTTCTAGAGAAGCTGGTAAGCCCTCCAGCATCAGCAGCTGCTTCCAGTCCTAGCACTTCTTCATCTCCTCAGCCAGTTTCAGAGCCTGACTTGTCATCAGAGCCACATCTGCTGTCTTCTAAGGGTAACAGCAGCTTGAGGATTCCAAGTATTAGAAGAATTGCATGGTGTTTGCAAAAGCTTTGTTTTTTGTTTTTTAAAAAAAGCCTTCCTGAACAGAGTAACGTGTGCTAGAATTACCGCAGTAGTCTTGTTTCTGAAACCCTTGGTGCACCTACTCCAGGTATCAGAATGGGTAGAGGTGAACAGGTACTTGCTTCTTAGCCCCTCATTTAACATTCTGGAGATGAAAACTAGACTGAAAGGATAGTGCAGAATGGAGCCAGGGAAATTTGGGAGCTAAAACACATGGGAGAATGAGCTGTTGCAGATTTGGAAGCATTCCGCTTTGTGAAAAATCCTACCTGTGCAACTAAGAGAAGAAGGGGGAAAATACAAATTAAAGCTGAGATAAAATTATTCCTATAATACAGTATTTAGTATATTGGTAGAAGATAGGACATTGACAAAGCAACCCATTGTCCACGGGCATGTCTTATGAATTCCTGAGTGGCGTTGGAACACAATAGTTTACATTTGGTAAAACGGTTTCCCCAGATGAATTCTGGCCTGGTGAATTCAGCATCCTGACTAGTTGATGGGCCTGCAGTTGCTCTTGCTTGAATTCTGTGGCAAAACATGTGAGGCCAGGGTTCTGCAATGATAGCCAAAAGTTGGGAAGGAGACGACAAGGAGTAGTCTCTTGGTTCAGTATTTTGAACGTTTCTAGAGTAATATTTTCTTCAGGGAGTTGTGCTTCAGGTGATTATATTTTTTCTTCTATGCTTTCTAAATGCATTTTTGTCCATTTTCTTGAATAGCCTTGAACGTGGTTAATGCTTGGTGGGAGTGGCGTTTCCTTCCTCTTGAATTTTGGATTGTCTAAAGCAGAGAGGGAGGAAAAAGTTGCAAATCTCCCCAGAATCGTATTTGAGGGAACCTGTGTGAGTGGCTTTTAAGTTGTAATAGAAGTTTTCTGAATTTCTTGCATTGCATATTCAGAAAGGGTGTCAGCTTGGCATCTTAGAAGTTAATTTGCAGCTCTAGAAATTTTTTCACCTTCAGGGCCACTTAGAAAATATTTCAAGAGGTTTTGACGTAATACAAGCATAAAGACATATATTTTACTGTTTCAAGCAGTAACAAAATATGTGTGCCTATAAGCATATACCTACACAAATCGGAATTCATCGTTCAGATCTAATTTTCAATTATTTAATTACAAAGTGGTTGGACTTTATCTTACTGTGGAAATGCGTATCTCTGTATGATTGCCTACTGTGAGTTAATTTCAAATACAATTAGTGTTTTTTTTTAAAGATATATGGGATCCAAACAAGGTTTATGGATGATTCTATTTTATATATAACATATTTTCTCATATTTGATGTTTCAATTAGCATCACAGTAATGGAATATTTGATGGGAAAGAGAAGATGAATATAATCATAAATCAAAAGGAAAGAGTTATATATTCAGTTAATTGATTTCTACAGTTGAAGAGCTACAGGAATCCATGTATCTGCATGCTTTATTTTCCTTCCAAAACAGAAGCTTTGTGTGTCCTTAGCAGGAACCTTGATCTTTCTTTGCTTCTATTTTCTTCACAACTGCTTCATGCTGTTGTCAGTGTTAAATATCCAGAAAACAATGCTAGATATAAAGCTTAATACTTGTTAAGAGGACTTGTCAACTCCTTGAGATAGATCAAGTCAGGAAACAATCTCTGAACTATTATAGCTGTTTTTCTAAGTCTTTACTGGTTCATTCCTCTCCCTCAAAGGCTTTTCATATCTTCCTGAGCTCAGCTCCTAATTTTTTTACAGACATAGGCTGAAAGCTTGTTTCTTTCCTCATGGAGGCTTTGTTGAGTTTTATTTTCTAACAAATTTCTCACAGCTGTTCTAAATTTGCATGTTTGAGTGGAATGGCTTCCAAATGACTTGTTATAGTATTTATATTAGAAACTATTTGCTCAAATAAACTGATATCAGGTTAAAGATTTTCTGAAACACACCAATTCTGGTGAAAGTTTGAATGTGTGCTCTCCTAGGACAAGCTATGTTTTTCCATTGAACCAAATTATTATGGAATATTTAGATGTGCTGCTTTTAACTTGTAGATATGCTGCTGGATGGATAGGTCCAATCTGCTAGCAAATCCCACATGTCTGAAACTGGTATGCTTTTATACCTTTGAGCTTTGCTACTAGCTGCCTGTGTCAATATGGTGAGGAATCCATGATCATAATCACCTGACAATCGAGCAGTTAACCTTTGTAAATATGGATACATTCATATGTCATTCTGAGCAATATTACTTGTTTGGTTTTATCAAACTTATAATGTATGTGGCACTTATCAAGTCAATTGTAACTTAGTAAAAAAAACATACTTCAACTTCGGTGTGATTTGTGAACCAGATCTTTCAATTATGTTAGTACTCACATTTCTGTGTGAAAGAGCTTAGCTTTCAGACTTTCTTCCCAAAGATTCAGAGGGTGTGATTTTCATCTAAATCTGAGATCTGGTTTGGTGTGAAATATGTGCAGTGTGAAATTTATTTCAAGTAACCTGTTGAAATTTGCTACTATTCGGGAACTATAGGAAAATTGAATTTCTGCCTTATAGCATCTCCATCCGTGCAGTGTTTTTAATCAATCACTAATGCTTCCTAGAGTAAGCCTCTTTCAGGAGAAGATTGTTTCAAAATCTTTTGACAGGATTGAGGGGAGCCAAGGTCTCTGAGCACAAATCAAGTCTGGTCCAAATAAATGCAGGGGTTACTGACGTTGCTTGGTTTCTCTCAGGTGCTGCTTTTCCATCTGTTCATTCAGTGCGCAAAAGTCCAATGGTGGAGCAGGCTGTTCAGACTGGCCCGCTGGATAACAGCATGAATCCGAAAAAGGCAGTCAAAGTTCCTCCAGCAATTCAACGCAACACACGTCAGATTCCACAGAATCACAAGACAAATGGTACTGAAATCTTTTCCTTCAGACATTATGCCAGCATTTTAAATTAATAGTAATTGGAACTACCATCTGCTGTTGCCTTTCAGCATCTTGGCTATATGGAGTGAACAGGTTTTCCTATTTTGTCTTAGATATAGTTGACCCACCACCTGTGCAAACGCAAGGGCAGGTGAATGATGAGAATAGAAGGCCCCAGAGGAGGAGATCAGGTATGTTACCTGATTGTAAATTGTCCAAAGTAATTGAATTTAATTCTTCAAAGCATTTGAACTGCCCTCTTCTGCGTTACTTCTGTAATGCAACCTTTCATAGAAGAATCAAGATTAATTACTCCTAATTAATTCAGTATACTCCTACTTCAGTTGAAAGGTAAAAGAGTTCAACATCTCTATGCATGAAAAACTAAAAGAATTACAGTAAAAGGACATCAGTATAGTCCACAAGGACCTGAAGTCTTACGGAGTAATATGACTTTAGCATCATTAAATGAGGAGCCTGTGCTGGTCTATGAGTAATATTTCAAATTTAAGTCAAAATGTAAAATGAATTAGAATGCAAGAACTTATTTGTGTAAAGTTCAGCAGAGTAGAAGTTAAGCACATTTCTAAATTAAATAGAATTATTTTTCACTACATTGCAATACAGGTAGTTCTCAACTTAGGATCAGAATTGAGCCCAAAATTTCCACTGTTAAGCAAGATAGTTGTGAGTTTTGCCTCATTTTATGACCTTTCTTGCCCCAGTCATTAAGTGCATCACTGCAGTTGTTAAGTTAGTAACACAGTTGTTATGCGAATCTGGCTTCCCCATTGACTTTGCTTGTCTTAAGGGCACAAAAGCGTGAGCACGGGGATGTTGCAACAGTCGCAAGCGTGAAAAACAGTCATAAGGTCACTTTTTTCAGTGCTGTTGTAACTTTGAATGGTCACTAAAAGTATGGTTGTAAGTTGAGGAGTATCTGTATAAACAAGATTCAGAAGCAAAATTTCCTGAAGTTTTCAATTTGATGGATATCTTCTGCTGACTGTAAGACTATCTCTGTCAAATTCTAGGTATTCATGCCAATCAAGCATGAATATAATGAGAATACCAGATCAGCCAGCTTGCTGGCATCACTTCTGTGGAATTCAAATGATGTTGAACAACACAGCATCATGCATTGCCTTGAGCAAGGAGCATGTGGGGGGTCAAGCCTTGCTTTGTCTAACATTAAATGAATTCTCACTAGAAGATTGTAACATCTTCTGTTTAGGAAATAGAAGAACAAGGAATCGTTCCAGAGGACAGAATCGACCAGCTGCCGTGAAAGAGAATACAATCAAGTTTGAAGGTGACTTTGATTTTGAAAGCGCCAACGCACAGTTCAACCGAGAAGAATTGGATAAAGAATTCAGAAAGAAACTGAATTTCAAGGGTTAGCATTTTGACTGTTTCTTGTATTCCAGTCCCCCTTCCTTGATGTGGATGAAAGAAAACATCCAGTACAGGGATCTCTAAACTTGGCAACTTTAAGACTTATGGACTTCAACTTCCAGAATTCCTCAGCCCGTATTTGTGGGCTTCAATTCCCAGAATTCATTACCCAGCCATGCAGGCTGAGGGATTCTTGAAATTAAAGTCCACAAATCTTAAAATTGCCCAAGTTTGGAGACCCTTAATCTAGTAACAGTGTAGCTTGTTATATATGCACATTTAAAAATAATTATTCCTTCTCTCTCCCACTTCCCCCATCAGATGATAAAGTTGACACTGGAGAAGAAAAGGGAGAGCCTGCTGTGGCTGCTGAAAACTGTGATGGCAATCCAGATGAAGATCTACTGGGACCCAACTGCTATTATGACAAAACAAAATCTTTCTTTGATAACATCTCATCAGAACTAAAGTCTAGGTAACAGAACTCTAGCGGCTTTATTATTTTATTTCTTCCTCACTAATTCTGTCAGTTTAATACTGTTTTTGACTGGTATTCTCTTCTATACCCTGATAGTGAGCATAAATTTGTTTTTTAACAAACGAATGTCCTTAAATCTGCATTCTTTGATCCTTTTTCAGTTGCAAGTGAATGCCTTTTTCAGTTTTGTACTATATTGTAGATTTTACTTACAGCTCCTCCCAGATTATTGAAGCCATGCTTGAAAAGTCCTAAAAGCATTTTTTTAGTCTCTAAAGTACCTTGCAGTTTGGTAAGCAGTCATAGATGGGGATGAGGAAGAAATTTGAGACCAAAAGAACTTGATCAACCAAAAACTTTGTAGAAATCCTTGGATTTGAGACTTACTCTCATTTTTGTATGATGGGAGTCTACAATGTTTGGAAACTTTATTCTTTGGGGCTCTTGATATCCTTGTTTCTTAACTTTTACCAAGTTCTATCTTCAGTTAAGATTTTGAGTGAAGAGAAAAAAGTCAAATGTGTATAACTTATTCTTGGCAGAAACTTAACTCATAAATACTGCTGTTTGGTTACTGAATCCTTTTACCCCTAATTCATCCTTCTGAATTACTTAATTTATGAGTTTTGGAAATCTCAGCAAAAGCAATATGATTTGGAAAATTTACAATCATAAAGCATATTTTATAGGATATTTTGTGAGTCTTTATGTGGGAAATGATGCGATGACTTTAGAGAGAAGAGTTTTACAGCAGGAAGTTAAAGAGAACTTGACTGTAACTGGTTACTTTTGTTCTTTAGTTCACGGCGCACAACGTGGGCTGAAGAACGGAAGCTGAACACGGAGACCTTTGGTGTTTCTGGGCGATTTCTCCGTGGCCGCAGTTTTCGTGGGGGATTTCGTGGGGGAAGGGGGTCTGGAGCTGTGCGGCGAAGTCAAGCTACTCCCAGGGTTGGGACTGGAAGAGTTTGAGTTCAGCAGGCAAGTCACAAAACTAAAGTATTTTAGGTTCAGCTTTGTTACAGCAGCTGGGATGAATAAAGAAAATAAAGAAAATTAAACAGTATGCCTATGTCCCTCAAAATTAACTAATTAAACTCTTTGAGGGTATTTAAAGTAGTGAAATACTTGCTTTTATGGTGGTGTGAGCTTTTCTCAAAGGTAGAATTTTTCAAGGGTTTTGTAATCCTCAATTTATGACCGTAATGGAACCACTTTAACATTTTTGGATGGTCATTAAGTGGATTATCCATGTGGCGAACCCCAATTTTATGACTTGTTTTGTGATGATCATTGAGTGAATACATGGTTGTTAAGCAAATGTCACTGTCATTAAGTGAACCATTGTTTACTACAGGACATTTTATGCCAAAAGTAAATGCCAGGTTTGAGTGGAAATGTCATAAATCACTGATCGCTGTTGACCATAGGATGCTGCTGCAAAGGCACCCAAAATGCAATCACAGGACCAGGAGTGAGGGTGGCCATTAGATCTTTAAAACCAGATCTTACTTGCAAACCCACCCACCCCCACCCCGCTGAAGCAAGAGACCAGACCCTATACCAAACTTAAGGCCTGCGGATCCAGCCTGCAGGTTGCTTAAATCTGGCCGGTATGGCCGGCCTGGAAAAATCAAGTGACTGGCCCACAGTGCCTCTGGCAGCTAAAATGGACCACAAGCAGCCCTCCCACCTTGTTTTCCCTCTCCATGGCCTCCTGCAGCAATCTGCCAGCCGAAAAATGGGCCACGCAGCCTGTTTTTTGGCTGGCCAGGAGTGCTGTAGGAGCCATGGAGGGCGAAAACAAGGCGCAAGGGGGCCACACCAGACACCACCATCCCGTGCCCCATTTTGGCTGGCAGGGTACTGCAGGAGGCATCCGTCCCGTCCCTCATCGCCAGCCCACAGGGGAGAACTACAATGCTGATCCAGTTTGACACCCCTGCCCTATATATACCCTTTGAGACAAGTCCGGGAATCGTAAATACCCAATGCTCTCAAATGCTCCTGTTTGTACTTGTGAAAAGGTTTGCCATGTCCCTTATGCCTCCAACCCTTTTTTTATTCTTTTGAAGAAAATGAGCATCGAGCAAAGCAAGGTAAATAGATAAAAAGAGTCAACTTTCAGTGAGATGGGCAGCAAACAAATTTAATAAATGTATTGTGTACTTGGGGGAAAAAAAACCATGTCTCTGTTTTTTATTTTATAGCTTTCGGCCACATCGCTATGAAGTCTTGTACATAGGAAGGAGGGAACAATACAAACTGCTGCACTTAAAACTGGGTGAATGAAATGTTTACTTTCACAAGCCTGAATTACGATGGGATTATTGCTAGTCTGTCACAGCAGATGGGAGCACTGGGATTGCTTCAACAGGAGTGCGCTCTGGTTCAAGGTTTTTTTTTTCTCCCCAATTTTTCTCTTTTTGCGGGTGAGGGTTTTTTGCAAGTAGTGCAAGGAACCTGTGCTGCTGCTTAAGTTCTAGCCGCTGTTGTAGTTGAACACAAGGGAGGAGTACTTGTTCTATTCCTTAAAGAAAGCGATGCAATTCTGAACTCTTAAAAAAAATGAAACCAGCAATTTAAATTTGGAGAACGGACAGGTCTGCTGGTGTCCTTTTTCTTCTGACTTCTATGTTTTTCTCTTCACCTTCCTTCCTTTCCCCACCCCGCCACCCCCTTTGGAGCAGATTGTTTTGATGTCTAGAAACCAATTCTAGTGCAAACATGTTGTACGTGTGATGTAGTGATGGGATTTGTTGCTGACCATGTTATCTGTAATTCTGACTTGCCGCTTGAGAAATCTTTTCTCTGGAGAGTTTTACACACTGCAGTTTGCTTGGAGTGCTGGTCACCCCTCTCAGAAGAATTAGTATCTCAAAACTGATCTGGGATGAATGCCGTTGTTGATTTTCTAATGATGAACCGTTCCACGCCACTGCAAATTTTCTGTAGGCGGAGGCGGCTTAAAACTTACACATCATGCCCTTTCAGCAAATCTTGAGGGATCTTTTTTATCTCTTCTGATTTAAAAGAGGGAAAAAGTTCTGAGCTTCATGTTGTCTCAAAATGCGAGATGCAACGTCTCAAGGAAGCTTGGGTGCATTCGATAAAATTCAATTGCTCTTAATGTCCCCCAACTTTATAAATAGTTTGGGTTTTTTTTGTGTTTTTAAAATAGTTGTGGAGGATGAGCACACAGGGATTATACACTTGCATGGAAATGGGTAAAGGCCTTTAGTAATAGGTTTGTGCCACTTTTGTTATCTTGTAGAAATATTCCGTTGAAAAGGCTTCCATAGTGGAGGCCACATCTCCTCCCCAGCACCCCCATTTCCATGGCTTCCCCTAGGTCTTGCATTAAGTTGGTGTAAAACTTTAGTTTCTTTTGTAGGCCTTCATCGCAGAGTGACACATTGTGGTGAGGTCGCATTATGGAGTCATGTAAATTGTAATTATAAATAAACATGTAAATGTTTAACTGTTTTCAGCTTTTGGGGTTTTCTTAAAAAAAGTTTTCAATCAAAAGGGTTAAATAACAACTTGCAAATCAGGAAGATGCTGATTTTAGGATGCCCTGAATAAGATACATGGTTTCTAGAGTAAAAAAACATGCATGTGCATGCACACACATTGCTTACTTCAAAATCACTTATGACAAGTAATGTTAACTGCATGTCATTTAGCTTGTTCTTTATTGTTGAAGTTTCAACATTTTCTCCTGGGAACCTAACAACTTGCTCCTTCATCTCGATTTTGAAATACAAATATTTCTGTCTGGGTAAGAGATGCTGAAAGGCTTGGAAAATAAAATGTTAGCAACCATGAAAAATGGATTGGGTGTCCTTTTAGGGAAACCAATATGAAGCCTCTAGTTTGGCATTTTTAAATATTTGTCTTGTGAAACATAACCTTATGCTACACGTTGCAGTTTGTAGGGGCTATCTGAAAAAAGAGCAAAATGGTTGCTTAACAGGGAAAAATATTCTTTCAAACCATACCCTGTACATGTAATTGAACCAAATAAACAAGATCCACTGAGTGTCTTTGAACAGTTTTGAAATTTTGATGGATTTGTGCCGGACACTTAACTAAATATTGAAAATGGCCAAATCTGATTATGCAGCTCAGTTATTTGACCAAATTGAAATTGGAGGTTGGATGATTTACACATTCCTAGATGTTTTCTGAAGATAGTAATTCATCTTGCGAAGAAACCAAGATTTGCCCCAGGTAGACTATTCTTATTGGCACTGGTTCTGCAACATACTAGCTTTCCAGTCCTGGCTATACATGTGATACTTCCAAGGGGGATCTGTGTAGTTTTAACAGCAATCTCTTGCTGGCACAATACTACTACACAACACATGCCATTTGATCTTGTAAGCTGCCCAAATAAAGCAACACTGGGATGTTCATAATGTTAGAGGACATTTCCTTGAATTTGGTAATTGGCAGTAAAGTATTAATACTGACTAGTGAAAATCCATTAGAAACATACCCTTTAAAACTACTTGCTCTGAAAGCACCACTGGTGTTAATAGAAGCATCCTGCCATCACTTCAGAAGCCAGGTTTCTTGAGCTTTTAAATCATGTGGAACACCTATACTGAACTTGAAAATTACTTGAAAATTTCCATTCGTTACGATTACAATATCAGTCTTTGAATCTTTGTGAATTTTGCACTAAGTGCACTACCTGTCAACTTTGAATCGAGCCTGGCAGAAGCCATTTTGCTATTCCTCAGCTCCACACTGAATTGGGGGAATGAAATACGTTAGACAAAATACAACTTTCTCATGGGAACCAAGGTCCAACAGGTGGTGGATAGAGACAGAAAGGAGTGCCTGGAGAGTCCACCAATAAACCTAATTGGCCAATGTGACCTGTGAGTCTTGGGGAGGGAGTTGATTCCTATTTTAATTATACTGAAACTGCACTAAATATTTAGAGTTGGTTTTCCATTTGATTGTACCAATATGATGTACCCAATAAAGTTCTTAGAGGAAGACCTCATCCTCAGAGTTCTGATTTGCTTAGGTTCATTGGTCAGGATCTTGACATAACCTTTTAAAGGCTCACAAGTATTCTCCAGCACATGTTACACTGCCACATTTAGATCTGTGAGTCTTAACTTAGCCCTAGTTTTCTACCTTACATTATTCTATCTGGGCTGCCAAATCACAAGGGATCATTATTCAAGGATCAGATTAAAAAAAAATTGCTGAAATGTTTACTTGTTCTAAGTAAGCTACAGAAAACTCCCTTTTTCCAATGATTCCACTTAATAGTCCCTATTTTCTTATTCTACATGCAAATACTTTTCGCATCCTTTCCCCACAAAATACACCATTTGATATGTATGTCAACTCTTTGAAGTTTTGGATTGTAACTCCCAAGACTTTGATTGTCTGGAATTGGCAAAGGAACAAAACCAGATTAGCTTGTAAGAAAGGGACTCAACACCAATATATTTTTCATAGAAGCAAGACATTTTCATAATTTCAGGGTAACATTACAACCATGGTCCTATCCTGACTCTGTATGAGAATTTCTATGACTACCTGCCAAAATGATTTTATTGAAATTTACTGCCATTCAGTTAGAAATCAATTCACACAGATCTACTGTCAAACATTCAACAGAGATCAGAAGTTTACATTTTATCTTTCGTATTTAAGTGCAAAACTTAAGTATGAACCATTTCCACATTATGCTGGAGTAAGGTTTTAGGCATTGTCAATCATTACCCCAATGAATTTTAACAAACTGGAACATAAACATTGGCAATGTAGCAGTGGTCATAAACAGTATTAGAACAATTAATAATAAAAGATATCTTCTATGTCAAATTGTGGATTCCTGAACAAGTTATGAAAACATTTTCTATTTTTGTTTAGAAAAACTCTGGTATTATTGCAGCCTGGCTTTTATATATACACATATAAGAATGGAGCCTCTTCTAATAACAAGCTTAAAAAAACAGGTGGTTTATTGTAGACCTCTTAAAAGGGGCAGAGAACAAGGGAATAGAATGCTTACATATCTATACAGACCCATGATTGATTTAAAAACCAAAACTAAAGAAATTTTCATCATGTTGTAGTTTTCTTCTGTTTCTTCTTCTCATTCTCTTCTTTCTCTTTTTCAATTTCAGCAACATATTTTTCAATTTCATCAGGGCTCAGTATCTAAAGGGAAGGGATGAAAATACAATCAATTGGTCAGTTTCAAATATTATATAACCAGAAGTTTCAGTGTGGCTTATTCCCTGACAAATTATCTCATTCTCTGAAGGATTCTAATTGATCCAATGGTAATAAACAGAATAACAGTGTAGTTAAGCAAACCGGTAAGGGAAAAACAGATAAATCCATTACCTATTTTATTCACCCCCATCTTTTCTAGTCCTGTTAGGTGAAGGATGCTGCTGTCAACTAAAAGTGAAATCCGTGTGCAGTAATTATTTTTCATTTGAGGCAAAATTTCAAATTGCATTTATCATGTTTTATTACGGGTCCCCAACCCTTGGGCTGCAGACCAGCATCAGTCCAAGGTCAGCCAGGAAGTGGGTCACACAATGCCCCATTTGTGCATGCACAGGATCCAGGCATCACATGAAACCAAATACTCCATGGAACCAATCCCTGGCACCCAAAAGGTTGGGAAACGGCTGTTCTATAACTGTGGGATTTTAAGCAGGGTGGATCTCAATTCCTAGAATTCTGGGGATTTGTCTGAGGAATTCTGGGAGTTGAAATCCATACATATTTAAGTGTGAGAAACCTCTGCTTTAGTGTATATATGAATTTAGGAATAAAATGGAATGAGTGAAACAACAGTTTGTAAGGAATTATTCCTTTAATTAGGCTTCAGAAGTATGTATAGATGCCATATTATTTATATTACTTATTAGGAAGCCCATCACATTTCAAGTGCAGAGCTCTTTTCCAAGCAACTAAAGACCATGATACAGCAACCCATCCTCAAAACAAAAAGTTAAGTGTTACTTAAGTCAGTTTACCTTGAGAGGTTGGTTTCTTCTCATTACAGCCAGCTCGATATTTTTTCCACCAGACTGTACAACCTTAAATTGTGGAAATGTACAAGTGTATTACAATTGAGGATTTTTTGCTATGAAAGATGATGACATCCTATTTGAACTGCATGACAAATCTAAGAATGCTTCAATCTAATAAATTTAGAACACCCAGAAACAAATTTATTTCTTCCAAATTAATCTAAGAACCAGGCAAAGAATTATGGCGTTTAATTTTACTGAATGAAATGAAAGTATATTAAATTATTAGGACACTACTTAGCTTGTTATTTATCAAAATAATCAAGTTAGGAACTATTCAAATGTTGACACTTACTTCAAGAAGGGCTTTGATAACAAGTTTAATTGTCAGATCATCGGTTTCAATGGCTTCATCAGTGTAGTTTTTCTCCAGAAATTCCCGCACAGATTTTGCTCCTCTGCCAATTGCATTAGCCTAGGATAAGATATATATTTGGCAAAGCTTGGCAAACTGATGAAAAATGTCAGTGAAATATTTACATATTTAAATGTTTCATCTGATAGCCTAAAATGCCTCCAGCTAATATTTAACAATTATCAGACACTATGAAACCAAATTGCAAGTTTATAAACAGTCCCCCAACATGCAATATTCTTAGTGAAAGATAAAAGTTCTTTTTCCATAGAGCAACAAAGCCAATTGATGGTTAAATTCCAGGTCCAATTACTGCATACCTCACATTAAAATTAATCTATTCCATACTTTTAGGGGTCTAAGGAAATCAGTCAAGACAAAAGTACTGCGCACCAAGATAGGGCCATATTATGGTGCCTGCAGCCTCCCTTGAAGACCTCATCTCTTCTGGCCTTCTCAAAGAGCTGGCTTTAAGGGAAAACCACTGCAAGTGTGGTTTGTGTGATTCAGTTTGTTATATTGTGCCTTTGCTATTGTACTACAATTCTCTTAATTATTTGGACAGGGATGGGCAGCCATGTGAATTTTCCATACTTGAACAAATATTTTTAACAAAAATGAGGTATTTCCAGTTGTTGACTGGGAAGTTCTACAGCACTATCAAATATCAAAAAGACACTCCCACAAATAAGAGGATGCAAATGACAATAGAATTTTAACCGAATAGTTGCCATAAATTATTTTGAGAGATTTTGGATGTTGTTTCCAGTATTGTTCAAACACTAATTAGCCTTTATTTTAAAATATATTTATTTATTTATTAAATTTATTTGCCACCTATCTTGCCTTGGGACTATTTTTATAGTAGCCCATTAAATCTTAAGAAAAGAACTAATTTGCTGAATTATGTTTCATTTTGAGGTTAATATGATGCACGAACCTAGTCTAACTTCTTCTCCATGTAAATAAATGCAGAAAAATATGTGGATTGTGAATAGAGGAAGTACTATTTTGAATTACAGTACGGTTAAGCAATTTTTTTTAAAAGGGAATGATATATAATCCAGAAATGGAGACACAGGAATAAGAAATAAAAAGTCAGGCTATACTTTAATACTTTCTGATCTTCTATAGATTATGAGAGTGTGAACTAATCTGATGGAAGGGTTTACTTATAGGACTTAAGTGCTCTTTCATTTTCATCTTCACAAAATCTAATGGGTCAAGTCAAACTTACCTTCCAAGCATGGTATGTGCCAGAAGGATCAGTCTGATATAGCCTGGGAGTTCCATCAAAGTCAAACCCTACAATAAGGGCAGAAATACCAAAAGGTCTGCGGCCATTACTCTGGGTGTATCGCTAAAGAAAAAAAAAAAGGGGGGGGGGAAGGTGTTATGAAAATANAAAAAAAAGGGGGGGGGGAAGGTGTTATGAAAATAGAACACCATAACTCTATGCCAAATGATGTAAAAAATCATGAACAAGTACTTGTCAACTAAGAAATCAGATTATGTCCTGAAGAAAAGCTCAAAAGATTTTAAGTGCAAAAGTCCCTGTTTCAGACAGCAGTTCAGATTTCAAAACAGACTGAATTTGAAACTTGGCTCCATATTAAAGAAGCAAAACTTCTGAATGATCAAACAGCACTGAAATATTTCCAGCAAGTACAGAACAGCTGTTTCAAACTCAGTATTATTTTCAAATCTATGCTTTTTGAAAATTGCAAAACAGTACTCTATAGTTTTTCAAAAACAAAATTTACTTGTGACCAAAAAGATACTGAAGAATTAATAATTTAAACAGTCTGGAATTTGGAATTTTTTCAAATGCGTATTTAGGAACTGAGACATCCTCATGGGTCTTATATTTTAATTAAAAGAACATCACTAAGTTGGCAAAAACACAGATAGTCCTTGACTTACGAACACAATGGAGCCCAAAATTTATGCTGCTAAGTGAGTCATTAGTTAAGTGAGCTTTGCCCCATTTTACAATCTTTCTTGCAGCAGTTGTTAAGTGAATCACTGCAGCTGTTAAGTTACTAGCAAGGTTAAGTTACTGTTAAGTGAATCTGGATTCCCCACATTGACTTTGCTTGAGGGCAGGTCGCCAAAGAGGATCACATGATTCCAGGACACTGCAACCGTCATAAATATGAGTCAGTTGCCAAGTGTCTGAATTCTGATCACATGACCATGGAGACAATAAGTCATGCCACAAGTGTGAAAAATGGTCATATATCTTTTTCAGTGATATTATAATTTTGAATTGCCACGAAAGGAACTATTATAAGTAGACTGACTGTATGTAATCATGGAAAAAAATCAAACATAGTATCTAATAACTGGAATAGGAAACATTATTTCCTATTATATTTCATTACGTTTGGGGAAAAAACTAGATTTTATTTTTGGCCAATAAAAGCAGCTATATTATATTCCATTTTTGCCCAAAGTTTGCAACAAAACCAAACAATGAATATGGCCTTTAAAAAAATGTACATACCTGCTTCAGGCTAGCAATGTAACGTGTAATATATTCCACAGTGACAGGATCTTCCACTGTGAGTCTATGGCTTTGACATTCCACTCGGGCTCTATTTATAACTATCCGGGCATCTGCGGTAAGACCTGTAAACAATAGTTCAAAATATTAAAATTTGCCTTTAGCAGAATAGGCAGATAAAAATATTTCTAGTTTAGTCAGTTGGCTAAATGAATATTTTATGCCCATGTTCTTCCTACGTTCCAGAAAAAAAAAATCTTTTGATGTAGATATGCATTATTTCCAGCATTATGGAATCTTATTTCATTATGGTATCTTTCATTATGGTATCTTATGAGCTTCCTTGTGATGATTTTGAATGAAAAAGGACAGAGGAAAGATTAACCTGGCATTTTGTTACTGCCATTCCTCTGCTCAGGTTGTTAAAACATATTTTAGTTCAGAAAAAAGAAATAAAACAAGGAGTGTTGTACCCTTAAATCTGATTAAGTAAAAAGATGAATCAGAGCTGTAGAATTCTGCCTTTCAGGCCTGGCTAACCTGATTGGTAAAATCAGGAAAACTTAATTTGAATAATTTCCCAGTCTTCTAGAGCACATAGCGTTCTGACAGATCCTATTAAATCCACCCCCACCAGGTGGGCGGAGTAGTGGGCAGAGTAAAATAGGGAATTAAACACTGCTACTGAAATATCTGATGGAAGAATGACACTGTCATATTCAAGTCAAAATAATTAAACTTCCATTAATAGAAAAATGACATTTCTGAATCATTTTTAACTTTTTTCCTCAATATTCAAAGTAGAATACCATTTGTTATGAATATTTGATTTCAAAAACTAATTATAACAATTTCAAAGCACTTTTTTTAAAAAAATAAGACATTTAAAATTGACCTAAAGGATAAAGAAAACAATCCTTCATAAGGATGTTTTCAAAATGTTCAGATAAGGAATCCCCAGATTTTTTTCCTTGCCCCAATATTTTTAATTTGAGATTCTTTGCAAATTAATCCTCCTCCTCCTCTGGAAGGGTAATTCCTAGCCTTTGTAGCAAGGAATGCACTGGCTAAGAATTCTCAGATTTATAGTCTCACACACATCTAAAAAAAATGAAATTAGGAAAAGGCTATACAGCATTATAAAAAATCCATCCTCAGAGTACCTGCAAAAGCCATGCAGACGTTGTCATCAAGGGCACAGATCTTTCGGACAGTTCTCTCATCTTGCAGTTTCGCCACAGATTTTTTCTCCACGCCAAGAACTACAATATCTTTTCCTCGAACTCCAACCTGTAATATGAAATGAAATAAGCACCATATCAATCACTTTCCCATAGTTTATAGAGATTTTTTAAAAATGTTAATACAAAAAACAACGTGTTTCCATAATTTCAGACTAGAATCATTTCCTAACTTTATCTAAACAAAAGTTGAATCAAAGTATAGTTTTGTTGCTAAATATTAACTGATATGAAAATTTGCACTTTTAAGATGTATGACAATGTTCCACAGTGGTTTTAACAGATAACATATTCCAACAAAACCACTCCTACAATCATTGCACTATCTGCAGTAAGCAACCTTATGTGTGCCCCTTGATGGTGCCCTCCCCCCATGGACTTCAATTCTGATCAACCCCAGACAGCACAACCAATCAAAAAGAATTGTAGCAGCCATCTATACCAACTTATTTATTTGTTGTATATCATACCTTTCTATTCTGGTGAATATTCAAGACATTTTTTTAAAAAAATACAAAAACAGGAAAAAACCCAAAAATGTAAGATGAAGGCACCTCTCTTCAAAAGACAGATGCCTTTATAATTTTTTTAGATGGTGAAAAAATAGGGTCCTAAGGCATTTCTTACATTCTAATGTCTGGGAACAATTTCAAAAATGCCATCATACTACAGGCAAGAAATCTGATAATGGGAATATTTTCAAAGAGCCCTCCTTTCATTCTAACTTCACAGGAGAGGTTGCATCTTGAGATATCTTTAGTAATTAGATACTAAATTGCTTAGGACTTCAAAGATTTACACCAAATATTTAAATTGTGTCTGGTAAGCGATAAGTTTCTGGTAACAACTTTCTGTATGATCATTCTATGACTCTTGTATCACCACTGGTTCGCAGCTTACTTGCCCCATTTTTCACCAATTGCAACTTTTAGACACCTTTCAAAGACAATCTCTCATTCAAACCTATTGCAACATCTAGAAGAATAACCAAAGCACAGTTTGCCAAATCTGATTCAGGAAGGGTTGCTACCTTTAATGACAGAAATACTCCATATTCAGATCTCCCAAGCAAATACAGTTGAGAGCTGAGGACTGGGCTTCTCCCACCCAGAGATGCTGAATGTTAATTCTAGTTTATTTTCTCAAGGAGCAGCACCTCCTTTTCCCTGAACTTCAATTTAACCTTCTCACTTCAAAACTTTAGTGATTTTTCCCTATCAGTTTTATTACTTGAGCTTGATATATTTCTTCCAGCATTTTCAAGAGAGACTGAGAAAAACAATGAGCATTGCATAGTTCTGTTTAATTTTAAAACTAAGCCCAGTACAACTTTTCAAGAAAAGAAAGCAACTTCGCAAGGAAAACAAACATACTGATTTAATCTAGAATATCTTTCATTCAAAATTCCATCTTCCTATAAGTGCATCCAGGCCCAACATATTGCTTTGAGGCAACTTGCCTCAATTATTTTTTTAATCCTAAAAAACCCAGGTTACAATAAGGCAATGTAGGATTTGCATATACACACTACTTGCTATGCCCGTTTGCTCACATCCAGCAATGCAATTGCTTACTCTAGAAACAAATATTTTATTTCACTCAGCCACATTTACACCTTTTTATGTAGCTTTATTTATTGAACAAGGTTAATACTACTAGTCAAAACCCCTCTTTCCAGAAATATTTAATTCTCCCAACTTTTTACCAGAACTGTTGTACATTATTCACTTTCAGTCCAGTGATTGATAGGATGTCTCTAATACCTTTAACTCCTTTTTGGGGGGGGAGGGGGAGGAGGAAGTCTCCTCAATCTGAAATTTGTGTTCTTTAATTTTGTAACTGTAGTCTCTTTTCTAATTTCCTTCAGTCAAGAAATTCTTTTCTATAAAACCTTTCCATGGATTATTCAGGCTTGTCCCACCACAAATGAACTATTTGCTCATTTCTGGACCTCACATCACTTCCATTATTTGATTAAGAACCTACTCCCTTCCATTTCAGGAATGCTTATAATTAAATAAAAGTAAAATGTTACACATTAAAGCCTAAAACATGAGCAAGCAGCACTTTTTTTAAAGTACAGTACTGGAAAAATAAAGTTCTTGCCAGACAGATAAGCTTCACCAGGGTCTGTTTTCACTTTCTGTTTCCCTTTAAGTTATTTAACTTTAGAGAACAATCCTAAATTCTCTGCAGGATAGAAAATGTGAGAACAAACCTTATCTAACCCCTTCAATATAAAACAACCTCCTCCCTTTAGAGAATGAACCTAAAAAACAAAAACAAAAGAGCTTCTTTAATATAGCCTCCCCCACTGCTTTTCTCTGAGCTGATAACATCACACCAACCCACAATGTTGGTATCACAGTTAAGTCACCCAATTCACTAAGCTTCCTACAACATTAAACCAACATTCAGACAGTTCATTAGATGCACACAACAAAGCTCATATCATGGCATTGTATACTGTGGGAGGGAATACATATATACCTGTGCTTATATATGCACCCACATATGTTATTAAAATCGGGTCTCCAACCTTGGCCACTTTTAAGACTTGTGGACTTCAACTCCCAGAATTCCTCAGCACTGGCTGAGGAATTCTGGGAGTTGAAGTCCACAAGTCTTAAAGTGGCCAAGGTTGGAGACCCCTGATCAAAATCACCTCGCCCCCCCCACCTATTGCCAGATGTGTACAGCCAAAACTCGAGGCCCTTCTTGCTGAGAATTATGGGAAATCCAATCCCCAAAAGCCTGAAAAAGAAGTCCATCTTGCCCAGCCCCAAAAGAGGCCTTTATTGGAAACAGGGCCCTCTCGTTGTAACAGTTCAAGAACGGGCTCGAAGCGCCTCTTTTCACCAAAAAGCTTTGGGCGTTTTATTTACTAGCCATTCTATATTATTTTATTAATAATAAATATTTGCAGTCCAAGGAAATAAACATGCTCTGCCCATTTCAAGGACCCTCCAGAATTGGGCTTCAAGAAGCAATCGGACAAGCCATTTGCCCAGAATGGTCTAGGCCGGGTCTCTCTCCTGTTAAGAGCAGGGGGTTGGACTAGAACACCTCCAAGGTCCCTTCCAACTCGCTTATTCTTGTATCTTGTCAAGAGCCGGGCCTTCTATATCAGCGCCTTTCCTCAGCAAATCGCTCGGACGAGACGGGCCTGGTCCACGCGGGAAAAGATCGAGGGCTCCGGGGCTGGGGCCGGAGAACATTGGGCCGGTTCTGCCAGTGGGGGAAGCCTTGCCAGCTGGGAGTGATGGGAGTTGGAGTTCAACGCGTCCCTGCTCCGCGCGACCGAGGCTCTTTCCAATCCCCCCTCCCCCATTCCCTCAGGCGCGCCTTTTCTTTACCGCGGTGGAGCCTTTCTTCACGGCCTCCTGGGCATATTCAACTTGAAATAGATGGCCATCCGGGGAGAAAACGGTGATGGCTCGGTCGTAACTCATGACAAAGGCGAGACGACAAAAAAAGCGCCGACCCGGAGCCGAGAATGAAAGGAAGCAGCAGCCGCGCGAGATCTCCCCCTCAAAACAGCACCGTCACCTTCCCTCAGCGCGCATGCGTTGGAGCTTCCCCCGATGCCGCGCGCAGCACGCTATTCACGCAGCACTCATACGCCGGCACCTCCACTTTTATCCCAGGCGCTTACCCTTGGTAGTGAGGGCGAGGGATGGAGAGGAGGAAAAACAGGAGCCTTACGTCAAGCACGTACTGGCAGCCGTAAGCGGCTCGACCTATCCCCGTCGCCGACGCTCTTGGCCCGGACGCAACGGTTGAACGGGATTGGCTCGCTGTCTGAGGCTTAGCCAGCCTTGTCAGCCCAATACATAAGGAAGCGTATATCGGGCTTCCTGGTACTCTAATAGCTTAGGCGAGGTAACGAGTGAAGGCAGGCAGCCAGGCGGAAAGCTGACTGACGCTACGCAGATGACGTACGCGTCCGTCTTCTTCTTCTCCTCCTCCTGCCCTGGTTTCCCACCTGCCGCTCCTACGCACTTGGCGTAGCGTTGCTCTTTCCACCCCCCCCTTACTACGCACTTGGCGCAGCGAGATGTTCTTATTGGCAAAAATCAGGGAAGAGATGCGATTCGCTCGCGACAGGAAAGCCGACAACAGGGATGCACCATGTGCGGGAAGGAGGGGAAGGTGGATTTCGAGAACGGAGAAGGGGTGTGTGTGGGGGGGAAAGAACAGGAGG
>BHFT01024748.1:0-10421 GCA_004320025.1 Laticauda laticaudata | reverse complement strand
AAAGCCTCCAGTGATGAAGCTTCCACAACTTCTGAAGGCAACTTCTGTTCCACTGGTTGATTGTTCTCACTGCCAGAAAATTTCTCCTTATTTCTAATTGAATCTCTCCTTGATCAGTTCCCATCCATTATTCCTTGTCTGGCCTTCAGGTGCTTTGGAAAAAAGGTTGATCCCCTAAATATTCCTATTCTTGAACCTCTGCATTTGCTTTTTTCCTCTCTAATTGCAGGACTTTTACTTTTCTCACCACTCCACTGCATCTCATTGGGTGGTTTAATCAATGAATTGATGTCACGAATTGATTGCCATTATTGAAAGCCAAAGTGGGCACTTGTAGACCAAAGAAGCTGCATTGATCTAAACGGTTAAGTCCACCGTACCTGGGTTGGACTGCATGCTGAGATTTGCTCGTGAGACGTAGTTGCCAATCGATCCCTGGCCTTGCATGGCAACGCTCTGAGATGCAGGCACCGTGTGGCTATAACTGGGCCCAGTCCCATGGCTACTGAGAGTCATGCTCAGGGAAGTTGTGGGCATGGTACTCTGACCTGACTGCTGCATAGACACGTGGTTGGGACCTAGGTAGAAAGCAAGCAGAAAGAAGAAAAAAAAGAAGAAGTTCAGGCTGCAAAACATACTTTCTGATCAATCACCGTGTCTGCAAAGAAGGGGCAAAAAACCAAACCAAACCAAAAATCTCATGTTGCTTTCTCTGGGTCCTTGCAATTCCTTGCAACATAATGCTTGTTGAGTTGAGGGGCCTGACCTCTTGGCTCGCTTTTTAAAAGTCTATAAGGGTGCTTCTCTTAGACAGACTTTCAATTAAGTAAAGGTTCCCCTTGCACATATGTGCTAGCTGTTCTCGATGCTAGTGGGCGGTGTTCATCTCCGTTTCAAAGCTGAAGAGCCAGCGTTCTCCGAAGACGTCTCCGTGGTCATGTGGCCGGCATGACTAAACGCGGAAGATGCACGGAGCACTGTTACCTTCCCACCCTATTTTTCTACTTGCATTTTTACATGCTTTCGAACTGCTAGGTTGGCAGAAGCTGGGACAAGTAATGGGAGCTCACTCCATTATGCAGCACTAGGGATTCAAACCGCCGAACTGCCGACCTTTCTGATCGACAAGCTCTGCGCCTTAGCCACTGAGCCACCAATTCTTAATGTTTTAATTGCATGATTTTCATCATTTTATGGTAAATAGCAAGTAACTAGAGTAGACATGAATGAAGTGTCTTCTGGCACTGCCTTCATTTGATTGTTTCTTGCTTTGGGATGTTAGATGCCGAGAATTATTTGGTAATTCAAGAGGTCTCGATATTAGATTAGATTACATTAGATTAGATTAGATGGATGGATCGAAAGACAGACAGACAGATGATAGATTGGTAGATAGATAAATACATAGATAAAACACACAAACATAAGTTGATAGATAGATATAATAAAGGTAGATTTTACATATATTAGAGATAGAGATAGATGAGAGAGACAGACAGATGATAGATGGATGGATAGATAGGCAGGCAGGCAAGCAGATACAAAAATAAAACAGAGACAATAACATCCTATGACTGTGATCCCTGAAAGGTTATGCAATAACAAATTGTTAAGTCTTCTTAATTTCTTTGATTTCCCACCCCTTTTCTTCCGCACACAAACATTTTCTGGAATATTCTTGCAATGCAAATGGAAGGTGAAATGGCTCAACACTGATTTGAGACAGGATCAAACATTTTCACACTTAGATTCCCACAATCTGAGCCTCCTGCAACAGTGGTGGTTGCAGAATCCTAGCCGCTACTATATAAACTGATGCGAACATTTTTCCCCATGGTTTTAAAAATGTGTTTTGCTCAATCTTGGTCACTTTAAGATACCTGGATTTCAACTCCCAGAATACCCCGGCCAGCTCTAAACACTCAACCTTGATTAGTTTTAAAACCAGCTCCAAGCAGCCATGATGCAGTTGCCAGGCAACCATGGACCACTTACCATTGCTAATTTGGCTCTGCATGAGAGATGATGTTGGAAGCCCCGTGCTGATTGCATCACTGAGGTTGCTCTGTGAATGGAGAGACTGATTGGAGGCACTCTGACTCATTCCAGCTGGGCCGAGGTTCATGTTTTGTGTTGGTGGCTGTGAGAGAGGAACAAAAAGACAAAGTGTTTCATAAAGGAGCTGGGTTTTTCTCTTTCTTCATGGATGGATGGATTGATACAACTGATGTACAGGTAATCCTTGACTTACAACCACAACTGAGCCCAAAATTTCTGTTAAGCAAAGCATTTGTTAAATGAGTTTTGCCATATTTTAGTACCTTTCTTGCCTCCGTTGTTTAGTGAATCATTGCAGTTGAAAAGCTAGCAAACCAGTTGTTAAATGAATCTGGCTTCCCCATTGACTATCTTCATCAAAAGGTCACAAAAGGGGATCACATCACCCCAGGACACTGCAATCATCATAAATACATGGCAGTTGCCAAGCATCTAATTTTTGATTACTTGATCACAGGGATGTTGCAAAGGTTCTATGTAACTGTAAAAAACGGTCATAGGTCATTTTTTTCAGTGCCTTTGTAACTTTGAATGATCAATAAATGAACTGTTGTAAGCTGAGGACTACCTGTAGTTAGGTGCCCATTTCGCCATCATGACTCTAGATAGATCACCGAAAAACTTAAACCCAAAAGAATGAAACACGATGTAAACAAGACAAATAATCATCATAATCAACATAAGAGCCATGGTGGCGCTGTGGTTGGAATGCAGTACTGCAGGCTAAATCTGCCGACTGCCAACAGTTCAATCCTGACAGGCTCAAGGTTGACTCAGCCTTCCATCCTTCCAAGGTTGGTAAAATGAGGACCCAGATTGTTGGCGGCAATGGGCTGATTCCGGAGACCGCTTAGAGCAGGGGTCTCCAACCTTGGCCACTTTTAAGACTTGTGGACTTCAACTCCCAGAATCCCTTAGCCAGCTTTTTGCTGGTGTGCTGGCTGAGGAATTCTGGGAGTTGAAGTCCACAAGTCTTAAAGTGGAGATCCCTGGCTTAGAGAAGGCTGTAAAGCACTGTGAAGCGGTATATAAGTCTAAGTGCTATTGCTATCATCATCATCATCTATTTTTTAGGTTAGGGTCGAAAGGAAAAAAAAAAAGTGATCACATCTAGATTTAATGATTTACAGAAGGCCAATAAGGTTGGGGATGCTATTTCAGGGGCAACAATAGTGGAGACATAACTCCTAGGTGCCACTAGATGGCACTGTCTAACAGATGGAAGGCAGAGGGCATTGATTTTGACAGTTCTGGCAAATAGGGACAGAGAGAGTTGGCCATGCACATCACCCCGCAGATAACCTAGTTCCGGGCTATGCAGGGCTTTATAGGTGGTCACCAGCACTTTGAATTGCTCTTTCCTGGCAGGTAGGGTGACTCACAGAGGTGTTACATGGTCACACTGTGAAGCGTGGATTCTTGGAACTCTCTGAGCTTGGTTGTTGTCTTGCAAACGTTTCATTACCTAACAAGGTAATATCATCAGTATGCAATTGGTGCGCTGATGATGTTACCTAGTTTAAGGAATGAAACATCTGCAAGAAAACAATCAAGCTCAGAGAGAAAATAAAGGACCCCTCATTTCACCCTGAGCTACAAATATTTTCCTTCGTCAGATCCATTGTGTGTCCTCATGTATGGGTATAAATCATATCCCACATCTTTTAGTCCATAACACAAAAACTTTAATTCTACTGCAATCCACACATCAGGTGTCTTTCTGGTTGTCCCCCTGCCTCCCATAAAGCACAACCAAAGGATTCTGCTCAGACTGATGAGACTTCTTTTGAATTGGCTCATTCAGCAATAAACTTGGTTTGACTCACATGCAGATACTTACAGCAGGCAGCAAGGACTGCATATTCTGATTAGAGTCTGCTATGGTGGCTAGGTAAACCAGATTTCTGTGTAAGATTTGTTGGTATCTATAGACAAAAGAAAACAGCATATATCTGAGAAAAAGAAACTGTGTTGGAAACATTTATCCTTTTAAACCTGCATCTGAATTTGGCCCTTTTTCTTTAAAATCCCAAACATGTTTGTTACCATCAAATCCCTGCCAAAAAACCCTCACTTGCTTAACTTTAATAAGTAGCAAGTTTATTCTGAAACTGCTAAAATGTCACCCTAAGAATCAAAAATGTTCGATGCATTGTATTTTTGATCCTTTTAGCCAACTCCTTTATTTTTGTGCATCGAAACTGACACACTCATCTTTGTCCTATATTACATGACATGAAAGCTAAAGAGTCAGTTACAAAGAGTTCCTTCCTCTTTGAGCTTTGTTGTTTTCTTGCAGACATTTCATTACCCAACTAGGTAACATCATCAGTGTATCATTGCTGCACTGACGAGGCTTCCTAGTTTGGGTAATGAAATATCTGCAGGGAAACCACCAAGCTCAGAGAGCATCATGTCAACCCTGAGCTACTAATATTCCCCTCCATCTATCCGTTAATAAAGACAGAGGTGCAGAGGCAGAATTAAACACAGCATTAATACATGCAGTGCAGAGGTACTTTCCCAAAACACACTGGATTTTAAGAGGGGGTTGGTGGGGGGGAGGACCTTAAAATGGATGCTAAATATTCCTGGAGGATTCCAGTCCCTGGAATGAAATCGCTTGAAATGGGAGGGGGGGTGAAAGCGGGAAGGGAAAAGCACCAGAAAATTCTGCAGTTTGAGAGAGGTAGCCTGTTTGAATGGGGGTGAAACAATTAGTGTGTATTTGATTACACTGCACTTGGTTGTCTGCTGAACCCAAGTGGAAGTTACACACAGGGGTGAGATGCTGCTGGTATAACAACCAGTTCAGTGATCATGTGCGTCAACATAATGCAAAAGTCCTTACCTACTATGTTATTTTGGGGAGTAACACAGCTGAGGACCAGCAAAAAAACCTTTAGCTGTGCCGTCCAGTCAGCTGAAACGTGCTGCGTGCAGGTGCACAGCATTTGGAAAGTCTTTTTTTTTCCTGCTTTTTCAAGCTCAGCTGTGCCACGCAAAGCACTTGAGGTTGAAAAAGCAGGAAATAAAGGACAGGAAAGAGCCCAGGTGGGCAGGTGGGTCAAAACAGCAGCAGACATGGAACCGGTTCTGTGTCTGCTGCTCTTCAGAGCTACCAGTTCTATAGAGCCGGGCAGAACTGGTCGCATCCCATCCCGGCACCCCTGGTTACACAACAACTAAGCTCAACTGGGTTTGGCAATCTGAGGTTCAGCTTCAGTTGAGAGACCAACTGTTGCTTTAACCTGTTGGTGAGCCCCCCTACCAACTTTGATGATAAAGCTAGAATTTCATTTATAGGTATAGCACAAATCTAAAACAAATGTCAGACCAAATAACATAAATGAGGTATGGTTGAAAACAGTCATCTCTAGAGATGAATGCTTTAGAGAGTGGGAGGGTCTCCAGACATGGCCAATTTAAGACTTGTGGACTTCAACTCCCAGAATTCCTCAGCCATCAGGCTAGCTCAGGAATTCCCAAGAATCCCCATAGTGGCCTGAGGAATTCTGGGAGTTGAAGTCCACAAGTCATAAATTTGTCAAGCTTGGAGACCTCTCTGTTAGAGGCAGGGGAGTCTATGGAGTAGAGTAACAGAAATCATGATAACTGCCATAGTATATACAAGAAACAGGGCATGGGAAATGTGATTGCAGCCATCTTGACTTTTTCTGACTCCTTCACTCCCTCTATAAAGAACAATGAGAAGATCCTGGCTCATGACAATGTAATTGCAGATGTTCTCCACATTAGCAATAATACAATTGTTCTTTTCACCTGCTGACAGTTGATCAGGAAATGATAAAGCTCATCATATTTTAGCATCAACCTATAAATTCATACTCACTGAGTACATTCTGCTGTTTTGCCCTTGCTCTGATAGTCCATGATGCATTGTATCAGATGATGATTTTCATCCAACATCTGGATTTAAAAGCAACAAAAGAGATCCAGCCATTACTGATTGAAAGGTAGCTGAGAAACCTCATTTGATCCTGCTAAAATGTTTGATACTCCTTGCAAACCATGTTCATGCATTAAGTACTATGAAATCTAAACCAGCATTTAGCAAAAGCAGTGGAATAATATTTGCATTCATGGAATGAAATGTTTCACCATCATCTACATTTAATTTTTAAATTTATCTTGCCTTAATTTTTTCTGTCGGCTTGAGACAAGGTACGTACCAAACATTCCCACCTGTTTTCACTACAACAACCACCTCCCTGTGAGTTGGACTGAGCTAAAAGAAGGAGCTGGACCAAAGTCTTTAAACATTATCATTGCTAAACCTCTGTAGAGAGTCTCAGTCTTCCAGGTCAGAGTTGTCCCAAAGGTGCTTTTAGAGGAAGCAACTGGACTTTCTTGTTTTAATGTTTTGCTTCTCATGTTTTGCTTCTCATCCAAGAAGTTTCTTCAGCTCTGACAGGATAGTGGGGAATGGAAGGATTTATATTCCTTGCAGACAGCTGATCATTTGCATCCTTTTAGAGCAGAGGTCTTCAAACTTGACACCTTCAGACTTGTGGACTTCAACTCCCAGAGGGGGGAAGATGTTTCACTTCTCATCCAAGAAGCTTCTCCAGTTCTGACAGGATAGCAGTTATCATTTCTATTGATCAATAAGGTCCTGTAAGGTCAAAATCTTCTCCAGGTTTTGTAGGATGAGAGTGTTTCAAAAGAAGATGCTAATATTGAACTTAGGAGTTCTTCATTTTAAAACGTTATGCTTCAAATGTATAGGCAAATCATATTTTTTATGTCTTTCCCACCTTGCAAATGGCTCCTGTAATTTGTTTGCAAAATGTAAAACTGGTCTGGAGGGTAGGTGCCAAGGGCAGCATGCAATCAAAATCCCACTTCTTTTTATTTGCACCATGATGTATATATATATAAAAAAGGTAGAGTTTCAGTCAGATGGTAGCGGCTGCCACGTTGCTTTTTGGATCCTCTTGCTTTGGACACGGTTGACAGTATTGAATAGGTTCACCCATGAAAGCAGCCATGTCATAGTTTGCTGCTTTTGCTTGAATGTAGCCATTGTAGATCATCTTCTGGATTATGGTTTGATGCATCCTGCACAGGTAAGTCTTTCAGTTATGAACATAATGGAGCATGCCCATCAGAGTTTTAAATCAGGTCAGTTGAAAATCAGGTCAGCAACACTAAAGACCTAATTTTATGACTTTTTTTTGCAGTGGTTGTTAAGCAAATCTGTGGTTGTTAAACAAACCAAAAAGTCATGAAGGAGAAAAGCAACCTAGAACTAAATGTCTAATTTCCTTGACAGTGAACAAATGGAACAAATTGCCTCCAGAACACTGGAAGTTTTTAAGAAGAGACTGGATAGGCATCTATCTGAAATGGTACATCGGGTTTCCTGCCTGAGCAAGGGGTTGGACTAGAAGGTCCTTTCCAACGCTGTTATTCTGTTTGCTATGGCTGCAGTTTTTCTAAAAAACCTCAAAAGTAAATGCCAATTTTTGGCCAAATGGTCATAAAACACAATCATATTACCACAAGACTCTGCAAACATCTGCAAATGTGGTTTGGTTGACAAGCACATGAACTGTGGTCACATGACCGCAAGGGAGGGGCTCCAGCCATTGGAACTTTGCCTATGGCAGTGGTGGGATTCAAAAAAATTTACTACTGGTTCTGTAGGTATGGCTTGATGGGCATGGTGTAGCTTGGTGGCATGGCTTGGTGGGCGTAACAGGGGAAGGATACTGTAAAATCTCCATTCCCTCCCCACCCCACTAACAAAAGAAGACCCAACTGATCAGCTGGGACTTGGGAGGCAGATAATAGATGGCGGCGAGGCCAGTTAGAAATGGTATTCTGAACTACTCAAAATTTCTACCACTGGTTCTCTGAACTACTCAAAATTTCCGCTACCAGTTCTCCAGAACTGGTCAGAAGCTGCTGAATGTCACCTCTGGTATATGGGTTGTAAGTACCCCCAGATAAATCTGCCATAACTTTGAACTTTGTTAAGCGATCAGTCATAAGTTGAGGACTATCTGTAACTTGTTTATGAAAATAGGGTTAAAAACATGGTCACATCTCAGATTGCATCAAACCACAGTTCACAATTCATGATGGATGAGTTCATACCCTGGAGTAAACCAGAAATAAAACCAGCCATTAGATTCACTTGTGGCTTTAACATTCTCTCTTTGATATGGGAGAGATATATTACAAGAAATCAGACTATTGTGTGTTAAGCATGTTAAAGCAAGCCGAGGTTCAACATAATGATGTGTGAACCCAGTCTCAAAGCAAAATACAGATAAAACACACCCATAAATTGTAAGAGAGATAAATATGAATAAAATACAAGGGGGGGGGGGAGAGAAACCTGCTGAAGAAAGCAAGCATGATTCTTGTAAACATTCAAGGCCATTATGCTAGCTTAATAAATGGCTATATTCACAGAACAACCTGAATAACAAGCTAAAGGATTAGATTCCATCATTTTAGCCTAGCATGTTAAGCTCTAGCTGTGGCTGTAAGAATCACGGAGAGCAAGAAAAAAAAATGTTAGTTCCATAAATTACAGCTGAGTTAATCAAACAGGCTAAAGGGTGTGCAAACATGGCTTTTTGTGTCTAAACCTAAACAAGGCATGGTACTAATTGGGCAATTTGCCACTTTGATGTCATCCTTAAGAGCCATATTTCCTTCTCTTTAGCAATCAATGGAGTTGTCCCCAAAGTACTTTTTTCAAGAGGATTTTTGTTTTTTTTTCTTGAAGACATTTCGCTTCTCATCCAAGAAGCTTCTTCAGTTCTGTCAAAACTAGCTGAACTGAAGAAGCTTCTTGTCAGCTGTCACCTCACGCTTGTTAGGCTTTATAACCATGCAGTGACAGGGGGAATGCTTTAGAGGGGAAAGCAAAAGTTTTAACTGCTGTATCTTCCTGAGACTGTGCTTCAAGGTCATCCAGCTGGGAGAAAAAAGAATGCACACCAACCTATACCTGAAATGACCACCTGAAAACATCTTGCTTCAACCTGATTGGACGGGGGGGGGGGAGGTGAAAGGAATGGGATATAGTTAAGGGAGGGAAAAGTTGAACTTAGGGATTTTCGTGTGCGATTCTCAGTTCTGGCGATGCATGCTTCTAATAAACCTGTACCTCTCTCAACAAATGGAGCCAAGGATCATAATTTCTATTTAGGAGTACAAGCTGTTATAGGTTGGACAAGTACATGAGACTCTAGAAAGAGTGCAGAGAAGAGTAACCAAGATGATGAGGGGATTGGAGGCTAAAACCTATGATGAACAATTGCAGGAATGGGCCTGGCTAGTCTAGGGAAGAGAAGGACCAGGAGAGACATGATAGCAGTCTTCCAATATCTGAGGGGCTACCACAGAGAGGAGGAAGGGGTCAATCTATTTTCTAAAGCACCTGTAGGCTAGATAAGGAATGGGTGGAAACTGAACAAGGAGAGGTTCAAGCTGGAAATAAGGAGACATTTTCTGACAGTGAGAACAATCAACCAATAGAACAGAAGTTGCCTTTGGAAGTTGCGGGAGCTTCATCCCTGGAAGCTTTCAAGAAGAGATTGGACTGCCACCTGTCAGAAATGGGTAGGGTCTCCTGCTTGGGCGGTTGGTTGGACGAGATGTCCCTTCCAACTCTGTTAAACTGTTAAAACATTTTGCAACACAGGAAAAAGGATTGGTCCCTGATTGTCCCGGCTATTCAGCAGTGAACATCCCACTTCCTAGACGCTCCATTTGTGCTCCATCAGTGAACATTTTCCAAACAGGAATTTGTCCATCATGACAGGAGGTTTGGACTAGAAGACTTTCATGGTCCCTTCCAACCTGATGCTCCATCCTGTCATCTTCCTCCACCTCGTGGTCAAACACAAGGACAAAAAACATCAAAGCTTTTCTTTCAAGATTCCAAAAACACCTTCTTGGATCGTGGTGGCCGAGGATGCTGGGAAGATGGGAAGACGCTCGGCACATGGGGGGGGGGGGGGGCCNGGGGGGGGGGGGGGGAAGCCCAGTGGATCATCCTTGCTCCTGGGAAGGTGGGTGGCCTGCTGGAGGGCGGGCCCTGAAAAGTATTGTTTAAGCTTCAGCAGTTCCAGGCAGGCTGGTAGCTCCAGTATAAGGACTAAGAGGTCCTTCCCTGGGAAACGCAGCTGGATAACACCTGGAGGGCCCCTCTCTTTGCTCTCCCAAACTCAGGGAGGGGGGGAAGCACCTGCCTCCTTCTTTCCTCACTCCGATGAGGAGGGGATTCAATTCACACACACCCATCCCAGTCGACCAGCCTTTAACGGGTTGATTTCCAACGGAATGAATGAATGAACATATAAAAAGATAGATAGATAGAT
>BHFT01024746.1:0-20594 GCA_004320025.1 Laticauda laticaudata | reverse complement strand
GGGGGGGGGGGGGGGACTTTTATCTTCTGACATATTAGCAGAGTTTGCCAGATCTTATTTAAGATAAATCCCCATTATCACTGGCATGTTTGGTTGTTTCAGCTTGATGTTATTTAAGATGCTTTCTGGAAATATTGTTTTTTGTCCTAGGGATAAACTAATCTGTCACAACCGCTTCAGTGATTATATGCTGTGGTGCACTAAGCACCTTTAAAGACTGATGGACAGTGGAATTATTTTGCAAAGCTCTTGCCTTGAGCTCAGGGGTGTATATTTCCTCTTTCATTTAGCTATTTTGCTTTGCATCTCCTAGCAGAAAAAAAGAAGAGGTAGTTAAGTACAGTATGATTCCTGTCTTCCAGAAGCATGGCTAAGATTCACAAGGAATTTTTCCTGTTGCTGCTGCACAAAGTAACTACCGTGTAAATGATCGTGCTTTGGCACTAGAAATTGAACAGTGTACAACAAAGCATGGTTTCAGCCTGAAGCTACTGATGAATAGGAGGATCTGCCATTTTTTTTTCTCTTTAAAGTCCATTCAAGTGAAAAGAGCAAGGCTACTGAAAAAGTCTGCAAATCTACACATACTGTTACTACACAGCAGTCAAAAGAACTGCTACTGATTACTCAAGTATGTATATGTATATCAGTAAGATACTATTGTTATTGAAACTTGCATTTTTGTATGTTGGTATTCTTGTTTTCTTGATTTCTTTGAGCACTGGATTTTGCAAGTGCTGTCAAATTCTTATTAAACCAATTATGAACACTAAAAGTTGTAAAAGCCTTAGTACTGTTTGGATTCAATTTCAACTGGTATAAATTGTCTAACCATATATTACAAATTCTTAAATTTTAAAACATCAACAACCTCTTTATATAAAACATATAGATTCCAGATATCTTTAATTGCACATATTCATATAAAATTACAGAAAATCTGGTTAATATGTAAATTTTCTTACAAACAAACAAACAAACAAATAAATAAATAAATGCAGATTTTGTTTTCAGTGAAAATACATCAGTACCCAATGAAAGATTTCTATATTTTTTCCTTGAGGATTATTTCTGAAGAATTTCTATTGAGTTATTCAAATGCACAGATATAAATATAACAAATCTTGTGAAATATAATTTTCTAAACCATAGATATAATTCAGGATTTATTACTGTCTATAAATCTTGGCAAATTCAGCACTGACTCAAGTTCTTTTTGGGGGTGTGTGGAGGAGTAAAATACATATTAAATGTGAAAAAAGCCAAATGAATCTCCAGAGCTGTATCAAAATTGTCTAAAGCATTTAGAAACTGTTTTGATGAGTTTTTTTTTTCTAAATTAGAATCAAAACTGAACTTTAAGGACATAAAAGTTAATGTAAGTTAGTAGACTGATGATTATTTTATATATTCTTAAACAGGAAGTGTATTTTACTTTCTTGTAATAAACACAATTTAATAATTCTTAATTCTGCCTTAGATTGTATCCATTCCTTTTAGAAACAATCATATTGGAAAATTCTGCTCTATTTTAATATTAATGGAGCAAAGCAATTAAAACACTCACAAAGCAATTTGTGACTTGCCATAAATATACATATGTTTCTACTGACTTCTTACACACATTGTACAATGCACTAGAGTATAATAATATGATATTATAAGAGGAAAATGATGAATTATTAGATTTTGCAGCAGTATAACACTTGAATTCCCAAATCCAAAAGCATCTTTTGTTAAGCATAACATATGCTTCCAGGAGTTTATATATATGTATTCTGGGCTATGTTTCAATAGGTAAAATAAAACTGCTACAGATGGTAATATCTCATGCTTTATTGATGTATACTTTATGTTCTTTTTTTGCTGTTGCTTAAGATAGAAAGGTGGATAGCAGAATCTTCTATGTTAGTAGTTTTATTTTGTACAAATAATAAAACTATGCCTGAAATGTTTGAAATGTTATTTCCCAGGATTATTCCAACCTTATTAATCTTAAAATAAGCAACAGTTTTGAAGGTGGAAGAGGGGTTTATACCCCAACAGCAGATAAAATGGTAGAACCATCTTCAAGGAGAAGGGAAACTCTGATTTCAAACCTCCACTGCCTTTTATTATGCCTTTTAATATCTTTTATTAGATATTATGGCTATATCTATTATTAGAAAAGGCTTCAGGAGTCAACCTTGAGGCAAAATTTGGAGCCGGAGTCCTGGAAGCAGTTCATGACTGTGGACAATCACGTTCTGGTAACTCCTACGATGCAGCTGGAACTAATCGTATTAGCTCTGCTATTCCATTAGACTATTTCAGTGATGTGGAGAGGGGGAATCTGCTGCTTGGGTAACAGTTTATCCTCCATGTTAAATTACCCAGGCCTTGTGCTCTAGAGCGGACACTCCAGCTTTGCATACAGCATTGAAACAACACAGGAAGTGGCAGTTACTGGTTTCATAGCATGATGCAATAGTCTCTTGAGATTGAAGGATGCCAAATCAGTTAATCTTAAGAAGGAGCCATCTATGTGGCACAAAGCAAAATAAAGTTAAAGGAAATTCCAAACATAGTCTTAACCTAATCTGGAAAGCTATAAATACCTTCTACTTTATTCTTACAATCTCATGTATGATGATACATGATGATGATACAAAGATGCTACTGATTCTACTGTCATATTAGAAGCTGTTTTGTATTTTTGCCAGAATTACCTACATGTATTCAGTAAATAAATTTGATTTAGACATTGGTCTGAAGGTGCCTCAATTACATCTGCAAATGAAATCCAGTTTTTAAATGAGATTATTGAATGAATTAAGTATTTGAAGCAATAGGTGAATTTGATGTTTTAATGATAGTTCTGACTATTTCTGGTTTTGGCTACTGTGTACCAAGTATTCCTTCATACATGGAAAAAGCAGAAAGAAGTTGAGTGGTATGATGGACAGCCGAAATACTATTTTCTCATCTTTCTATTTTGATCATATCTAAAAAAAGCTGGTTCTGTTAATCTTACATCATTTGCTAAAGTCATATCATTTTGATTTTTTTTCCCAAACCACAGGGCTACTGTTCTGGCTACTTGTCATACATTTTCATTGTGTCTTGACTCTCTTTTCATTCCTACATGTATTTTTTCCCCAGAAATTACTTTTTAAAATTATGTGATAACTTTGTTTGTAGCCGCTAATTACTTCAGTTATTTTTCATTTCCCCCCTTCTGTGGTTTTCTCTGTTTATAGCAGTGTTTTTCAAACTTGATTTGGAATTTTGGGAGTTGAAGTTAATATTGCCAAGTTTGAAAAAATACTAGCTTATCTCCATTAGGAATTCCCATCCATCCTAAATGCATATTCCATTCATTTCTCCTTGCAGAAGATACTACTTATTATTGCCCTGATTTTATTCAATTTTGTGGTGGTGATGTTCATTTGGGAGGGAGGAGTTCATAGCACATGTCATTATATGAGACATAAGCATTCCCATCTTTGCTCTCAATAAAACTGCTTAACAGAGAATATATTGCCATGATTGTCTTGTTCAAAGTCTATAAATCTGTATTCAACACTTGGCAGAGTTTTTGGCAGTGCACTTTTCACTGTTCCTCTCTTGAACAATGTGGGAGGTTAAATCTTCCTGAAAAATTCATTAAGTGACAGAAGTTCAGGAGAGGTTGAACTTGCTACTCAGCCATGCCAATCTGCCTACTAACCCACAGAATCTAATGATTCCAGAGTGCAAAGTGCCTTGCCACAAAATATGGTGTCACTCATCAATCTCCTTCTCAAGAGCAAACAAACAAGAAAGTGTTATCTGTTTCAGTGCTAATCTTGGCATTTGCTGGAGCCAAGGATAGAGGTTCTTCAGAAGGCTAATTGCATCCTGTGAGCTGAGTGATCATAAGGTCCAAAATGCCACCACCAGACAAAAACAAATCAATGGATATTACTTAACATCATTAAAAGACTGGCCGAGAAAATGAATGAAAAAATAAGAATTTATTTTTAAGAATTATAGACACTTATTTTAAAGGTGGTGCAAGATTCTTTCTGAAGTATCTGTACTGAATCTTGTACAAGTATACTTGTACTGAAGTATCTTGTTCTGAAGTATCTTTCTTCAGTAACCAAGTAATTGGTTACTATTCTATAAACATTTTGGTCCCTAAGTCTGAAGGCTGCTGCTCTTCCTTTCCCTGTGTTATTTTTCTGTCTTTCTAAAAAGAGATGCAGAGGAAATATTAAAATAAATAAATAATAAAATAATAAATAAAAATAATAAATAAAATAAAATAATAGTTAGGTATCTTGCTGAAGTAGGCCAGATTAAAGTCCTCTAATCAAGGTATTTTTTTTCCTTCTTTTCAATTCTACCAACACATAAAACAGCTAAAAATGTGATACTTCCGCATTACAGCTAATGGACTAATTCTATTTTCAAATCAGATCTTGAAGGGCTCAGAATGAATAATCTGGCTTCCAGATCTTGGACTACAAAATTGAATCATGCCATCTCCTAGTCTTCAATTTCCCAAATGTGTTTTCCTCAGACTATTTTTTCTTTCAAATCAGAAAAGCCACTATTTTTTTTTACTTAGAAGTGCTATCTCTTATTATGAAAGTTGATTCAGAGTGCAAATCTGTTTAAATACCCCAAAATGCAATAGCTTCACAAAGAAACAGAAATGCTACAAATACTTTTAATACCTGTATTATACCAGCTTCAATAAAGGCCTTTTGTAGAACAGAGTTTATAAATTGTCCTATAATTTTAACCTCAAAAAAATGGGTTAGGAGGTACAGAATCCACTGTAACATAATGCCAACTGAGAGATAGTGAATTCTTTTTCGGCTAGTGTGATTATTTTTTATACAAAAGATGCTTCATGGCTTTGATTTCATTACTGAATTAAAAATAGAAGGCTGCTTTCTTTTTCTTCCTTTTCTTTTATTTACATTGCTGACCACCTGCTGGTTTCCTTTAGCTATTTGGTTTCAGGTAAAGAAAAGGAAGATAGAGCACTAAAATAATGATACTTTTCAGATTTGTAATTCAATGTGAAGTTTCATTTCATACTTATTAAATCCATAAGTTGTGAAGTGTCTTTCATGAAAAGTGTACTATGGATTTCTCTCTTGTTGTATTAATAAGTATAACCCACTCCCAATATGATTGGGATATACCATCATGATTGTGATAACCAAATATCTCAAATGTAGACTTGTTTTATTTGAAAAATCTTTCATTCTGGGAAAAATAAGAGATGGAAAAGGCAGTTCTATCAGGCCACAGTCTCAAAGGAACTAAACAATCTTTAAAAAGTAGATCCAGAATTTTCCTTCTCCACTTTATCTTTCCCACAAGGAAGACAAAGAGAAACTCCTTCTACGTAGAGCAACTAGAACAGGATCATGGTTTTTCTCCTACCTTTCAGGCGACTCTCTTTTGCTCTATATGTCTTTTCTAAGTTTATGTAAGTATGAAATGTTCATGTCAGAAACATGTGCAAATGGGCATGTGGACTCTTATATTGCCTTTTGGTTTGGTTACAATATGAATGTCTCTATAAAAATTGTATATATGTATATGATATGCAGTCTTACAATGGTTTTCCTAAGGGAATGCAATCAATACCCCTTCTTCCTGATTTTATAATTGGCGTTTTTCTGTATTGCAATAAGATTTGTATTCCTGACCAGTTCTGCATTCCCATTTTTCTTGAGCAAGGGAGAACTGATTTCCTTCCATAGTCCAGACCTCCTTTTGTTATATAGACTTTCTTATGAGGATGGAAGAGTGAAGACAGACTCACACAACTGTGAGAGACCCCAAAGATCAACTAGTATATTATTAATATGAGGGGAAATCAAAAAGAAGTGAAAATTCTCGAATTCTTAAGATACGGTGGCCAAATCTCTTCTGAAATATTTTCAGTGACAGAAAAGCCACTATCTCTATGAGTAGCTTATTCTCCTATTACATAGATGTTATTGACAGGAAGTTTTTCCTTATATTTAAGGACAGTCTAGGTCTCTGCAACATATAACCATGATTTCTGATTCTACCAGATTATTTGCCTTCTGCTCGCTCTTGTGTTTTATTTCTAATGCTAAATTCTAAATTAAAATAAAAAATATTTATAAAAATGGATAATCCATGGATGAATGAAGGATATTTCAAAGGTAAAGCTTTGATATTTCATAAATACTCCTAAATAGTCAGAGATGCTAGCTGAAAAAATGTACTTCACTCATCAAGTAAGTGTTCATGAGACTTTTACACTGTGAACATTTCATTACATTATGCATTGTACTCTAAGCCAATCTGAATCTGCTATTACTTGGTAGAATATCAACAAAATAAATCAACCGAAGAAGTATACAGCACTATTTTTTTCTGAGAAGCATACTTAGAGATGTATTCAAAAAAATAGTACCTGTCACTATGAATAAGATGGCCTGAAGATGTTATGATATGTGGAAAGGCAGCTCATTTGGATTCTTTTATTATTAGCAAGCAAATTTGAAGGTCTCTGAACGCTGTATCCAAATTTCAAGGAGATTTACAAAGCTCTGGACTCTTACATTATTAATTTGAAGATATAGTCTCAATTTTCTCCAAAATTTCCTTCATGTTATTATGATTCTTTTTTTTTCCCTTTATTTCTTTTTTATTCTACTTTCTTTCTTCCACATAGGATTCTCTTCTCCCAGTTTTGTCTATACAATTAGCCTGGCTGCTATGTTATACTGCTCCATGGAAATAACCCAATAATAAAACAAAGGAACAACGAAACAAAAAATAAGAAGTTGATTATAATTAAATAAAATCTAATATCATTATTCAGTTATATTCCTACAACCACATCAAATGTCTGTCAAAATAATAATATGCTTACTGCTTTTTAAAGATCTACATATCTTCAGAAGGATGCTCTTGGAGATAATGTATTTATCTGTCTGTCTGTCTGTCTCCCTCCTGTCTATTTCTCATCTGTCTGTCTGTCTGTCTATCTCTTTCTCTTTATGAGTAGGGCACTACTTTCATATTTTTTCAAAGTAACATTAGTGTGTCTCGTACAGTCTTGCTGAAATTCTGAAATCATTGATAGGGTCACTTACTATCTATGAAAAACATGCTGAATTTTTCCACCTATCAATTCTACCTTTGCTTTCCAAAATTCCATGCAGAGCAGTGTGTCTTTTCCTCTCACTTTAATTAACCTTTTTTATTATATTATTTCAAATAATGTATTTCACAACAAAACATCTGATTAGCAATTTCTCAACAGCAGTGCCTAACTCTTTGTCTGCAGCTGTGGCCTAATATATATCACATCCTGTTGTTCCCACCTGCAGATAGTCACACTGTCTTTTGTTGTTGTTTTGTTCATCCATATTCATGACATTGTTCTTTTATGGAGATTCTCAATATGTATGGTGGAACACAACCATCTCAAAGACATTCATGAATTTCACAACAATAAAACTAAAGACTATATTCTCATTCTGTTCTGGGCAAATACTGAATAGTTAATACATTGTTAAGAGTTCCAGAATTAGGAAGAATGAAGCCTTTTTGTTTCCCAAGAAAGCAAACAAACATTGCAGCAAATTGTTAGCATAATGATTCACATTCAAATGAGGAATGTATCCATATATAAGAAAAACAAAACCAAAAGTTGTTCCTGAAGAGGAAAATAAAGGTTAAAATATTGCAGAATGAGAAAACTATTTTACTCTTATCTCCCCTTTCTTTTTAAAGCAATCATGTAACTGTTATAAGATTATGAATAACAGAACTTTTTTTCTTTCATATTAAATATAGTTCTTATTAGTAATCAAGCAAACTAAAAATATTCATCATCAGATGTAAATGCAGGAAATACAAAATAAAATAGATTTTTTTTCATTGTTTTGGTTTGCTTTAACTGAATACAGACACATATACTTTCATGAGATTTCTTTATTTTCTCGTAAAAAAATATTGAGTCAGCCTTGGAAGCCATTTTTTCCTTTAGAGCTTGGAGGCTGCCTGGGAAAATGGGAGGGGTGTTGCAAAGAGTGGTGAAGGATTAGCCACAACAACATTCCTTTCTCTGGGAGTCAAGGACCCTGCACCTGGAGGGGAGTAACTGGGGGTAGTCTCCAGTTGGGACAAAAATATGATTGGACCATTGTGGATACAGGGGGATGGATTCTTGACTTACTTTTGAGTGGGGGAAAACCCGGAACTCTCAATATTCATGTTTTCCCAGATGTGCCAATATGACATCTCTAATAAAATGGAATTTTGAGGAAATGCTAGCATCAGAGTCTTTGTTCTTAGAGGTTGTTACTTGGAATGCTGACATATTGTACTTTAGCAATAGCAACAGCTTATATACTGCTTCACAGTGCTTTACAGCCCTCTCTAAGCAGTTTACAGAGAGAGTCAGCATATTGCCCCCAGCAATCTGAGTCCTCATTTTACCAATCTCAGATGGATAGAAGGCTGAGTCAACCTTGAGCCTGGAGAGATTCAAATTGCCAAATTGCAGCCAAACTTTGACTAGTAGAATATATCCACTCCAAACAAGAAAATTGATAATGCTTTGATTCAAACATAAAACCAACTAATAGTTTGGCTCTACATGAATTAGTCTTGAGATAATATGCATTCTGACTTTCCTTTCTTCATGAATTCTAATTCCAGATCCAGAACAGATTTCAAAGTAAATATTGTTCTGCTGACTAAAAGAGAAGACAGCTAACAAGAATGGTAGAAATTGCAGGTCAGGAGGATAACATCTTGTTGTTTTCCTCTCACTCCCCAGCATCCAATGGATGAGGTAGTTAGTTGAGATGATAGGACCAGACCGTTGACGTAATTGAACCAAAGTTTAGGAGAGCCTTCCTGTTCTCATTCTCCCTTTCTGCCTTTCTGAATGTGTATCAGATTCAGCCAAACTGTCACAAAGGTGGATATCTTTGGGCAGTTTTGAATTCACTCTATTCAATTTATGATGATCAATGGAGTTCCAATCTTTAATCATTTTCCTAGTTATTTGGAGTACTTCAGAGACTCATACTCAGGGGTGGGATGCTACCAGTTTGCACCTATTCACTAGAACTGGTTGTTAACATTCTAAGCAGTTAGGAGAACTGGTTGTTGGAAGAAATTACTGGCCTAATCCTGTAAGGAAGGCAGGAAGGAAACATTCTGGTGTTGCTTACAGAAACTGCCTCTCCATTAACCCTTATTACATTCTTGGCAGGACTAGACTTCCTGTCTCAGGAACATCTCTGGAGGTTTTTTCCCTTCCTTTGCTGGTACTTTTCTTGTGTGGAGTGACCATTCAAAGTTACAATGGCACTGCAAAAAATGACTAATGACAATTTTTCACACTTACAACTGTTGCAGCATCCCTACAGTCTTGAGAGGCCAGGCAAGGTGATGCGTGCCTTGATGTGAGAGATATTGAGTTGGCCATGCCCAATAACATGACCACCAAGCCATGCCCACCCAGTCACATGATCACCAAGCCACGCCCACCACCTAAGCCACACCCACAGAACTGGTTGTTAAAAAAATTGAATCCTACTCCTGCTCACACTGCACTTTAAAAAGAAAAGTGGTGGTTTCGTTTCAAGGCACTTATATCAGGGCACTTCATTTCAATACTAGTTCCCTAATATTCACTCCTAATGAATGCTTTAGACCAGGGCTGTCAAACTTATGGCCCATGGGCCAGATTCATCATATGCTGGCCATGCCCATACCTAGTTCAGTGAACAGGGGGAAAGTCACAATGTGTCATGTGATGCTGCCATGACAACGTGAGTTTGACACTCCTGCTTTAGACCATTTATACTAAGTTATATATGGTTATATATATACAAAGTTATATATGGTTAACATTTAAGCTTGGACATTTGTCTAAATTTCTTCTAGATGTGAAACATTTGTTTCTTTCACATTCTACCACAATTATCTAGAAGAGATAATTCTTTCCTTCCTTCCTTCCTTAGTTCCTTCTCCTTTAATACTCTGAAATATTAAATCCACAGTATGTGCCAAAGTCTGCACATAAGGTGAAATATGTACAATATTAGGTGATGATATAGAAGAACATGCAAATTAAAAGCTAGCAAGATAGGAAAAATACTGAAGTTTGCATGCCAGGAAAACTTTTACTTTGATGAAATATCTCCACAAGCTTGAATGCAATCAGTAAACATAGCATGTTTTTGAAGCAAACATCCTAAATATATAGAGCTCCAATCTCCGTTTTTTTGAACTTAAGGTAAGAAGAATCATATAACATCGAAGTAAAAAAATCTGGCAGAGTCCTGAAGGAATGCTTCTGTTCAGAGTATTTTTTTAAAATGTATTGTACAGTTGTTCAATATTCATATGAATCACAGTTGGACATATCACATCTTTGTTATCATTTAAATTGGTTTTTAGATTTCACTGCTAAAGTTTTCAAAATATAGGGTATTATTTGCACTCCTGCTATATTTAAAATAATTATGTTGTAGATCATGCCTTAAAAGTGGCACAGTCTTTTATTCACCTTTATTTTTAATTAATTACTTTGGAAATGAATGGAACTTGATTGCAGTCTTTACTGAATCCTTGCCTCAGCCACAATTCTTCACTAAAATGAATGATCAAAGCTAAACTGTAGTTGTTTTGAATGATCCTAGAAGATACCAGATTGAAACTGTTCATACACTGACAAATTAAACTTTGGAAATCTAGTAACTGTCTTTAGCTGTGGGAAAACTTGAGTTTAGTCCATATCCCACAAAGCATTGGAGTGCCATAGAGAAACTTGCTGTGGGACTGAACAGATGTGAGCACTTTCATTTCCAGCAAATGTTTTTTTTTTTTAATCTGACTAGAAAAGCTATTTTTTGTATACTGCATTCTCTCCAGAGGGCAGGGAATGGCTGATAGCCATTGTTTGCTCTAGTAAGGCTGTCTCATACATTTCCAATGCTCTGATGCATCTCACACCATTTATTTCTTTCTCTCCCTGTCAACTGAAACAATGCTGTTGTTTTGGGGCTGTCAGATCTGCGCAAATGTGAATTTGTGAGGAAATCTGCCCTGATTTCATTACAGGAAATAGCAAACAATTTAATTTCATTTATCCTGATCAATAAATGGTGTTCTTTGTTTATTTAATGTGTCTTTTTTCCTACATTTTTGGATAGCTTTTTTTTTTTAAAAAAGCATCACGTATCTGAGCTGTAACCAATTGTTTTGTCACTGGCAGATGGTGCTTTGATCTCGTGGAAGCTCCTCTAGATACAAAAGGGAAGGTGATTTTTTTCATTGTTTCCCATTTTCTTCAGTCTTTACATCTTCAACCTTTGGAACGAGCACAAGGTGGAAAGGAAAAAACCCAGTAGTTATCAATATTACCGTGTTTCTCCAACAATACAGCCTCCACCAATAGGAAGGCCCAGCATGATTTCTAGGCATGAGGTAAAATTAAGCCCTAAGCCCCACCCCTAAAATTTAGGCCTATTTAATCCAGTGTTTCCCCACCATTTCTCACATCGTTCGTTAAAACTACATGAGGTGAAGAGAATTGGGGGGGAAGGGGAGGGAGTGCCCTGCAGGTAGCCTAGGCTAGAATACCCCAATCTACTACCAATAGAACATTGGCGATAGAAGCTCCCTGAAGGCAGAGTCACCAGCCACTTCTTTTGGCCAGTAGAAGCGGCGTCGGGGTGAGCACCCACGCCACATTTCCCCTTGCCACGAAGCCATTTCTCTTGGCCAATGGAAGCTCTTCAAAGGCAGAGTCACCAGCTGCTTCGGGCGAGGTGTGTGACTGCTCACGAAGTGCTCCTGATAGGAGCACCTCATGCACACTCCCCTCGCCATGAAGCCAGTTCTTTGGCCGATGGAAGCTCCCCAAAAGCAGAGTCATCAGTCCCATTGTATTGGCTGCTAGAACTGGCCTCGGGTGCGAGCACCCATGCACAGTCCCTTGCCATGAAGCTGTTTCTATTGGCCTATGAAAGCTCCCCAGAGGCAGGTCACCAGCTGCTTCATATAGGTGATAGAAGTGGCTTCATGGCAAGGGAGTGTGCATGGGGCGCTCGCCCTGAGGCCACTTCTACTGGCCAATAAAAGCAGCTGGTGACTCTGCTTTTGGGGAGCTGCTATTGGCCAATAGAAACAGCTTCATGGTGAGAGGAGTGCACGTGGGGTGCTCCTATCAGGAGCAGTCCACGCGGCAGCAATGCCTTGCCCTGAAGCGGCTAGTGACTCTGCTTTTGGAGCTTCCATCGGCCAATAGAAATGGCTTCATGGTGAGCAGAGTGTATGTGGCCACTTGCCGCAAGGGCACTTCTACTGGCCAATAGATTTTCCTCCCCCATGCACACCCCCACTAGAGCACCCCTCTCTAAGATGCCGCTTCTACCGTCCTATAGAAGTGGTTGGTGACTCTAACATTTGGGAGGGCTTCCATCAAAGCCGCTAGAAGCAAAAGCCTTGTGGAGAGGTGAGTGCGTATGGGGCACTCTAGGTTGGGGTGCATGTGGTGGAGGAATTAAGTCACCCCCAAAAAGAAGTGTCCAGTTTTTTTCAGGGCTCAAAAAAAAAAAAAAAGATCCTGCCTTATTTTATGAGAAACACAGTAGTTTTCCTCCTCTTTACAGTATCCAGTGTGTCAACTGAATCAACACCTTCTGTGAACTGAAAGGAACATGACTAAATTGATAAATAGTCATCTATAAATATACAGATATGTAAGAAGAAGTAATGAGTGCTATTTTTAATTCAGAAAGTTTTGCTCTTTACACCGGATGGTTAGACTCTACTGCAGTGAAATTGCCCAAATGGTATTCTGTTGCTCTGGGATGAAGGGGTGCATCCACAACTTCTCTGAATGGATGTATAAAGAGAGATTTGGGCAATGGTGGGATTCAAATAATTTAACAACATATTCTGTGGGCATGGCTAGATGGGCGTGGCCATGTGTTCATGTGACTGGGTGGGTGTGGTCAATTTAGCAGTTCATTTTGCAAATTTAGCAGTCCATTAAACAATATACAACAGCCCCCTTTTATTCTTCTTATTAATACCGTATGAAATTTTTGCTCTAGGTTTTTTTTTTACTAGGTGGGAGAGGTTGGCAATGCCTGGGGAAGGAAAGGCATGCTTTCCACAGGTCTCCTGGTTATATTTAAAGGGCCAGCTAATGTCATTGGTGTTTGGAGATTCATTGGTGAGGTGATAGTGACTGGATGTGAAATATTCAATGGTGCAGTAACTGGAGTTAGAAAATTGACAGGTGTGGTGAGTGTTAAAGGAGAACTCATTGGGCTGGACATATTAACCATGCTCAAAACATTGGCTTGGCTTCTCATATTCATTGCAGCAGCCATAATGCAAGCTGCTCCTTTGGTACTTGCCTCCTCCAATTGTCATCAGCTGTGCCACTTTTTTCAGGGAGGCAGCCACATCCCGAGAGTGTTCTTTTGCAGCCCCTTCACAAGTACCTCACTTGTTCAGCCCCCCAGGCCGATAATCCTTTCCCTGCCTCCAGGGTTTGCTCCAGGGTAAACAGGCTTATTGAGTCAGGATGGACAGGCTTATTGGGTCAGTGGCACCAAATATTTTCTTGCAGAATGTGGCAGCTAGGCCTCTGGTCATGCAGTTTCCCTTCATGCCATCGCCATTGCTTCTTTGCTACTCCAGCCACTTCTACCTGGAGCTCTGCCTGGGGATGCAGGGCCAGAGGAAGGTGGCATTTAATTACTTTGGTTTCCCCAGCAGACAGAGTGCCTGTGAGCTGCAGCCAAGGCATTCAGGGTTGCAGCAGAATGAGCAATCAAATTACTCGCTGGCCCTAGTAAGTGCACAAGGGAAGTGTTGGGTGGCCATTTCAAAAGGGTGAGAGCAATTTATGCAAGCCATGGGATACAATCTGAGCCTCCTCAGTAGGGGTGCCTCCCTGGAAATTGCTGTCCAGCCTGGCCCGGGTGTTTGGAAAAATAGGACACTGCAGGAAGGGAAAGGGGAGAGGAGGAAGAGGACTGGTCTTACCCAGAGGCTAGCTGGGAGATAAAAGCTACAAGGTTCTGCTGTAGTTCTTTTGGGTGAGCCACCCCCATGTGGCTCTCCAGTCCCTGCCAAAACTGGCCTGGAAGCAGCGTGTCACCTTGTGCCCTTCCTTGGCATCCTCCTGTCCTGCCATTGGCTTCTTAATGTGAGCAGAGGCTACTGGTTGGCATGAGGGGAACTTCAGTGCTGGGCTCCCATGGCTACAAGTGCCAATGCATAGCTAGAATTGGAAGAAAAGGCTGTGTGGCTGTGACAGAAAGAACCAGAGCAACACCTGGTTTACATTATTTATCAGTTTTGAACTTTTTTAAAAAATAAAACTTAGGACACCCATTTAGGTTCATGAATATTTGTCACAGAGTTTGGAAATGGGAGCAAAGAAACTATATTATTTTTGTGAATTCCATGATGCATATTTTTCAGAGAATGGATAATTCCTCATTCTTATTTTGTTAAAGTTATGTAGCAGGAGAGGAAAGAAACAATGCTTTGTCCTGGGCTATACCCAACCCACCTATAGAAAAAAAAAAAAAAAGATCACACAACCCTTGGAATTCTGATTTATTGAGCCTGGAAACCCCATCCTGCCAAGCTGAGATACCCTTTCCACCACAGCATGATCCCATTTAAGAGATTAAATCAGTTGATAGTATGTCAGTTCAGCTTATAGTGATATCAAGTATCACTCTCAGTTGATAGTGACACTTTCCCAAATAAAAAGATTTAAACAAACTGTTTTTGCAGTTTTAAGCAATCTCCACTGCCAACAGATCCAACAGATTTCCAGGCAGTTTTCAAAAGAGATCAAGCAGATTTATTCCATAAGAATTCTTTAGTGAAATTAAAACAGAAAACAAAAGTAAACAGTTATACACAGTAAGTCACTACCAGTAGTGGAATTAATTTTTTTTTTTACTACCGGTTCTGTGGGCATGGCTTGGTGGGCATGGCAGGGGAAGGATACTGTAAAATATCCAGTCAGAGGTGGTATTTGCTGGTTCTCCGAGCTACTCAAAATTTCTGCTACCGGTTCTCCAGAATTGGTCAAAACCTGCTGAGTACCACCTCTGGTCACTACTCACAGTCTACTTCCCAGAGGAATATTAAGACTTTAGCAAAAAAAGAAGTGGAAAAGAACATTTTACAAACCAAATAATAGATTCATGGAATAATCAACATGGGTGGTGGTGGTGGAACTATTTTGCTTTAGGGAGAAAAATACAGATAAGTTTTATTTTCATAAGATCTAAGCATTTTAACTAACAGTTGTGTTAGCAACTGATGTGCATATTTTGTGCAACACATCAGAATAGAGAGTATAATACACGTAGCAAGAAAGTTTTGTAAAAAGCAGGTCTTCTTAAGTTTTGATTTGCTTTCTTTTAGAAGACCAAGGTGTTGAATAAAGATTGTGCTTTGATTCAGTGCAAGACAAATGATGGTGATGATGGTGCTGAATGAGTCGATCTAATGTAGAGGTAAGATAGGTCTCTCTGGCTGATGGATGGAAAGGGTGGTACAACAAGTCAAAACAGGTGGGAGGCAGGGGGTGGGGCAAATCAATTTTTGCCATTAATATGCAATAGAAGCAGTTCTTTAGTCTGAGGTTATAGATTAATTGCTCATAGTATGGAAATCAGTATACCCTGTAAAAGAGCTTTACTTTATGAATGTTATCTGCTTTACCCAAACTCCATCTTGTCATAAATGATGTTTTGAATCCAATTAGAAACACACAAATGCACACATTATTGTATTGTGATGTAATGTTATTAGGCTGAACTGCAGCACAACCTTTCTCCAAAATAGACCATATCCACAACTATGTCAAAGACATTTATCTGTCATGGGATAAGCAGAGGTAAACAACTCACAACACCTTTTCATTCAGGATGCAGAGACCAAACATAATTCCTCTTCACTGATCTTCTGGTAAAAAAACCCCACACCATTTATTAGTTGCCAGTTGAAAGCATAAAGAAAAGTTGGTGCCAGGGGGAAGAGATTTAATACATTATGAATTATATCATCTTTAGTGCCTTGAGTGTAATGCCAAAATATTTGGAGCATCATTTGAACACCACCAGCACTGACAAAATCACCATCAGTCAATTGCAAAAGGCAGCTTTACTCAGAGCAACTTACATCCTGTGACAATACCTTTAATAAACATCAAATAAGAAGATCTGCCTATCCCAGGTCCTTGGAAAGGACTCAAATAAAAATGGCAAATCCAGTCTGAACATCTGGCTGACTGTGTGAGCAAACATTATGGTTAAAGGTCCAATTAATGATAAATTACCAAGAATGGGTTAGGTTCTTTCTTGACAATGAATCAAAACTAGGGTGGTTAATTCTTTGCTTTGCTCCTAGTTCAAAGCAGGGCTCTTCCACACCAACATTTCTATGTGTTTGTATATGAAAACAGAATTGCTCTTTCTTTCAATATTTTTGGACAAACCTACACAAACTTTATCAAATAAATGCCTGACCACTCAATCCACTACATCACAACCAAAATAAGCTATGAAATGGGTAACATTGTCATACATCAAAACCATCTCAGAAACAGCTTATTATAGTTACATGTCTCACTCTAGCACACAAACCAACAAAACCTTCCAAATCATCTAAGAAAACCAGAAGACCCAGTGGCCCAAGGGAAAAAAACAGATGTCATATACAATCTATAGTGTAAGTATTGTAATAGTCACTATGAAAAGTAGACAGAAGATTAGTAAAATATATCCACAAAAATCAACTAGCAGTCAGAAAACACAATGAAAACTCCTTAATCTCACAACACATAGGCAGACAAAAATACAGTTTTATTTTGGCTATTGTGACCCTGGAAGCTTGGCATTCAGACAAATCAGCCATCAATAGGCACATAGCGATAAACCACATTTAGATACCATTCAAAAGAGACAATAAAAAAGTTAGGAGGGAAACAAAAAAGACCAGAACAAGTTTTCTCCAACAACCAACATCTAAATAAGCAAGGATCAAAACGAGACAAACAATAAAACAAAAAGCAATATTTTAATCAAGGGATACCAAGAAGAAATCCACACCCACCCACTAGCAAGGCTAGTGTATATAAAATGGTGCAAACCACACACTTTTGCCACTAATGATGTTATCTAGTAGGGTAATGAAAAATCTGCAAGCAAAGAACTAAGCTCAGAGAGCACCAAGGACTCCAGTGTTAAACCCCAAGCTACATATATTCTTTTCTACTAGAGACTGATAAAAATAAGCCTTATAGAGGATGGGAATTATATGAAAACTGCTTTGATATGCTTTAAATTGTGTTCTAGTTATAGTAATTATCTATAACTTCTGTTTCTTTCAATAATAAACAATTTAAAAAGGATAAGAGCAATATTTATTTAGGATAAAATATTATTCTTGGATCCCAATAGGGTGAACCTTTTGTCTGGATGCAAAAGATTCATAACTGAAGCAGAGGTGGTATTCAGCCAGTTCTGACAAGTTCTGGAGAACCGGTAGCAGAAATTTTGAGTAGTTCAGAGAACCATAAATCCCACTTCTGGATGGCCTTGCCCACAACTATTTGCTGTCTCCCAAGACCCAGCTGATCAGAGTCCCAGCTGATCAGCTGTGTCTTTTGTTACCCTGCACAGGAGAACTGAGCTAAAAAGCAGGTTCGTGGGGTGGGGAGGGAATGGGTATCCTGCTCCTGGAGTGAGGTGGACATGGAGATTTTGCAGTATATCCTTCCTCAGGAGTGGGGTGGAAATGGAGATTTTACAGTATCCTTCCCCTGCCAGACCCACCAAGGCCTGCCTACCAAGCCACACCATGCCCACCAAGCCACACCCAAATAACTACATAACTACATAAATTACCTCTGTGATCATATTAAGAGCAACAGCGTTCTCTTTGCTGATGATGTAAAGCTATCCAACACCACATAAAATACTGCTACCCTTCAAAAAGACCTTGATTATGTATCAGAATGGTCAAACAAATGGCAACTTCAAATCTCAACAAATAAATGCTCTGTCTTACATATTGGCAAAAAAAAATCACAAAATAAAATACAAGCTGAATATTCAATACCTTGTTGATGATCCAAGCTCAGTAAAGTACCTTGGAATACTCATCTCTAATGATCTAAGTGCTAGAGCCCGCTGTNACAAGAAGAGTTCTCCACTCCTCTACTCATTGCAGAATATCTTATGCCACCAGACTTGAAATTCTAGACTTAGAAAACCAAGAATTATGCTGCCTTCGGTTTGATCTAAGTATGGTATATAAAATCATACATTGCAATGCCCTACCAGTCAATGAATACTTCAGCTTCAACCATAACAATACAAGAGCACACAACAGCTACAAACTCAAGGTTAACTGCACCAAAGTTGATTTCAGGAAATACAACCTCAGAACAGAGTAATCAGTGTCTGGAATACGCTACCTGACTCTGGTTTTTTCCCCAAACCCCAAAAACTTTAACCTTAGATTTTCTTCTATTGACTCAACCCTTTCCTAAGAGGTCTGTAGGAGGCATGCATAAGTGCACCAATGTGCCTACCATCCCTGTCCTATTGTTTCTTTTTATTTTTCTTATATGTATCCATTTTATGTATCCATAACTATGTTTACACCTATTAACTTGTAAGTGATTGACAAATCAAATCAATCAATCAATCAATAACTGGTAATAAAGCAATCGAATACACCACTGAACTGAAGATCCTTAGATCAAATGTAGTTCAATTCCATTTCAAAGTCTCAAAATGGTTCACATGACAACAGTCCCTGAGACTTTAAAAAACTGGAAGGGGATAATCAATTAAAAAGTTGAAAAAAAAGTTTCAATTTCTTTCTTTTAGAAGTTAATTTGACCTCTGAGATCAGCTGTGGACACCAAGAGATTTGTGTGTGCATGACAGAAGGAAAGTGAGCTCTGTCCCCAAAGTGTGTGATTCCTTCACAGATTTGAGGCAGCCTTTTATCTTCACTGTAAAAATCTTGCCAGATGGCCTTGGGGAATTGCAAAGTCAGTAAGAATCAAGTAGAAATAAAATTCAGCCAAATATTTGTGGAAACAAAGCTCTGAGTGGCTGTCATATAATTTATTACGATAAGGCTCTGGAGTAAACTATGACCAAGTTAATTGCATAATTAGTATGTTTATTTTAGAAACTAATTATGAAGGCACTGTCTTTTAATATAATTGCCATCATCTATGTTAACAGGAATTCTTTGGGAAACAGGTTGGATAATTTTTGGATTCATAATCTTACTATTGTTGCCTGCTATGATAATAGCATGCAATCAAGACTTAGGCTTTAGGATGTCATCAATTTTAAAGAAACCTTAAACTAGCACATTCCTGGCTACATTCAGCAAATTCAGGTCAGCAAATTTTGCTATTATATTTTCTTTTCCGTTGAAACACATTGTTGGAAGGGACCTCATTTAGATGATAGGTAACTTGAACCAAATATAAGTTACACTATATGGAGGACCTGAAAAGTGCAATTTGCCAGCATCTTTCCTTTATTTCTTATGGTTTATTTGCTCTGTGAAAAATGCTAACCCTGACACAAAATTATATGGAATGCAGCTTTTCAATATAGCCCTTAGATATATTTAACATAAAAAGCTGTTTTTGGTAAGTGAATAGGGACCTTTTATATTAATATTCCTACTTTTAATAAAAGAATTAGATCTGACATCCTCCTGATATAAATGTATTAAGTCAGATTCAGATTTAACCATGATCAGATAAGGCTCATTTCATGTGAAAACTATTAAATCCACAATTGATGTTACCTGGGTTGGTAAGGAAATATCTGCAAGAAAACTACCAAGAGTAGAGACCACCAAGGACCCCACAGGTACATAATTGTTGATTTTAAGATAAACATTCACAAGCATCCTTTCCTTTAAAAGTTAACACAGAGATTTAAGCTATATGTTAATTTCTTGGCCATCTAGCCTGTACAGAAATTTACTTTTCCTAGATTTATTACCTGAGGATATGATAGTGACAGAACTCCTCCTCCCCCTTTAAAATTTATCTCTGCAAAGCTCTACAGCTGAGATTTTCTAAATCTCTTGTTCATGGGCAATATATGAACTGGTGAAGAGCTATTATCATCACTGATAAAGAAGGAACGTTCAGCTGATTAGAACATGAAACTTTCTGGTCCTAAATATACTATTACACTATATAAAAAGAAACATAATACTCACATTAAATTGGTCCAGTAGAGGAGAAATTTGATAGTCTGGATGTAGCATAAGAAGTATGCACATGCAGCATAAGAAGTCCATTCCTGGGTACCACATTTTAATGATATTAATCATTTTTAGCATGTGTGAAAAAGGGAGACCAGTAAGAGGTCGGGAGAATCATGTGATTCCTCCAGGGGGGAAAAAATCTTCCACAATGCCTCAAGATTAAGATTTACTGCTAAAGCCCATGTCACAGTGAACCAACGGATGCAAAGAGGATGTAAAACGGACAAAAAACCTTGCCATCCGTT
>BHFT01024744.1:0-26143 GCA_004320025.1 Laticauda laticaudata | reverse complement strand
TGAACCAATCCAATGCTTAGTTTTCTTGGCCAATCAGATTTGTAGATTTGGAGTCAACCATTTACATATAGAACAAGTGACTTAATAACGGAGGCAAGAAAAGTTGTAACATGGGTCACAAAACTGACTTAACAAATGTCCCACTTCACAGCAGAGATTTTGGGCTCAATTGTGGTCGTAAGTCAGGAGGGGCTATCTGTAATGCTGAATGGAATTGTAGAGAATGAAGAGATCAGACCCCATATACCAGTGGTGACTAACCTTTTTCTGCTCCTGTGCCAAAAATTGTGCGTGTGCTTGCACGCTCGCGCTTGTGTGCTAGCACCTAGAAGGCAGTACACCTCCTCCATGCCATCTATGCATGCATGTGTAATTCCACCCACCCACTGTCCCCTTACCTGCACTGCACCTCACAGCTGATTTTCGGTCTCCCAAAAGCTTGCGGAAGGCTTCTGCAGGCTTTGCAGGCCAAAAACTTTGCAGGCCCATTTCTTCACTTCTGGTAATTTTGGAAAAACAGGAAGTGATGAAACGGGGCTAGTTTTCGGCCTGCAAAGCCTTCAGAAGCCTTCCGCAAGCCTTTGGGAGGCCAAAAAAGGCCTCAAACCCACCAAAAATCAGCTGTGAGGCACACACATGCGCGGTGAGGTAAGTTTGCCTGCAGCTCGTGTGCCAGCACAAATGGCTCTGTGTGCCACCTGTGGCACGCATGTCATAGGTTCGCCATCATGGCTATGTACTGTATATTGGCACATTCTGTTAACCTTCTGTAGCTTCTTGTGTCCATTGGAAAGCTGTGGGGGAAAGAATCAAAAGATGTTCCAAAATAGAGTTGAGAGGGTGAGTGGTTGGGTGATTCTTGGAGAATTTGTAAAAATTGTCATCTCACCCATTTGAATTCTGGCTGGGCCTTATCCCTGTTCTCTCAACAGACCAAGTTTCAGTTTCAAAGGGAGCAAGCCTGCATTCAGATCAGTATCTGAACAACAACAAAAACTTCAGGATTTTGCTTGATGCTGACATGGAGAGGCTGAAGGGTGTCATCTGGGTTATCTCCCTCTGGCTCTGGCAGGTTGCCTCTCAAAAGTGTAACAGGTTGGTTGTGGGAAAGTCTGGGGAAAGTTTTATTAACAGCATCCATTGGGAGCAAGGAAGAGAGTTATGGCAAGAAGCAGTAAGATTGGGAAAAGAAAATAATTGAAAAATCAATTGAAAAAAAAATCTCAATCTGCCAGCAACTGAAAATGTTTAGTGAATTTTTAAAAAATGTATGGTTATAGATGCCTTATCTATTCCAGCATTTGATGTTATACAGATGCATATGGGAAGCCTGTATGCTTGAAGAGTGATACCCTCCCCTCTTCCATTGTTGCTAGCTGGCAACCAGTACTTAAGGCATGCCACCCATGATTCAAGAGATGGTGTATCCATATTAATAGCCACCGATAGCCTGTTCCTCCATGAATCTTGCCCAGACCAATTGAAAATCATCCAAATTGGTTGCTGATTTAACAATTTAACTCTGTGCTTGGTGAAGAAATATTTCTTTCTGTCAGTCCTGAATCTCTTCCTGTCGATGGGCCTGATTCATAGGCCCCGAATGAGGCAATGAGCTATTTTTCGAAGAAAATCATGACTCTCTCTCCTTCTCCCCCCTTCCTCTCCCCCCCTCTCCTCACTTCGAGATTTTCTAAAAAAAACCCAAATAAATCCTGATACATATATTTCAGGTGCATTTTGAAAGTAAAACAACAGAATGCTACAACCTATAGAAAAACAAATCACCAGTTTCCCTTGGAGAAGGAGCTTCTGTGTTGGAAAGCTCAAAAGGAAGATTCATGAATCTTCTTGGCAGGCTTCTAAGAAAGGAAGGACTTTACCCTAGTCCCAGTGCAGGCATCATTTTCTCCTTCCTCTGCCCAGAAGTGATGGTTGGGGAAATGTCTTTATTCTACTCTATTAGGTTGATAGCAGCAAGTTTTAAATTCCTCCAGGATCTAATCTTTCTGCCATCTTAAGGTGTGATCAACCCATTGTTCATTTTAGGCGGCCATTGTGTATTCTTTGATTTTTCCTTTCCATATACCAGATAAGTAAAAAAATGCTTCCTTCCCCCATTGCCCAGTAGGGAAAGAAATATCGAACCTCTTTGCTGGCCACTGAAATTCCACCATGCGCATTTATCCTTACTCCTATCTTTATCCAAAAGGACCAGAACATTCTTCCCAAGCCAATGAAAATAAAGAGAAAAATAGTTTGGGACATATGATTAGCATTTAGCACCTTTCTACACTTCTACAGAACAGTGGCATCCATGCAGCTTTGTTCTTCCTTGAAAATCTATGTGAATCAAATGCGCCTAGCAACATTTCCAGATACTTGTTTTGTGAAAGTTTCAGTAACTGCATGGAAGCAGAGCAATGTCCTCTAGTCTGGTACACAATCTTTTCCCTACCCAACTGTGCCCCAAATAGTATTATGCAGAATAATTATGCCAATTGGTTTATTTGGCAAACTATTAATTTTTTTGGCAAAGTATTATTTTTTTCTTGAGACAAAATAGCTGCCATCCTCTAAAAAATTTTTTCTATGCACAGAATTGCTTTTTCTTATCACCTTCCAAATCGTGCATTGACAGCAGTCTGCTAGATGCTTCAGGACCTAATTTTTTGACATAGTCCCCAGGACAGCATAAACCTCCATTCAGCCTTCAACAGGGTCTCTGGCTGGCACTTTTCCAAAGTTGCCACCAAGCAGTAATTTGAAGGCAAAGACGTTTATTACAGTGAGTAATAATAGTCATTGTATCTAATTCACTTAATTTGAATTTCATTAAATTAAAGTTTACATGAAATTAAGATGGAGTCTGAGGCTGGGATCCTCTCTTTGAGGTGCTGCCTGCTTCCAAAACAGCCTGCTCACTTCCCGAAGAGGGTAAAAATCTGGCTTTTCTGGAAGACTTTTGGGGATCGATGGTGGGGATGTAAGTGCCAAAATAAAGCTTGCATTATTTATTATCCCTGTATAATTGTATTACATGGCCTAGAGTATGTGGACTGAGGCAATAGATGAAATCATAAATAAATAAAATTCTTTATTTTGGGCCCTAGCTCCTGTGAGAGGGGTGACCCCTTAAGTTGAACTAAAGCATGGTGTAAAGCCATTAACTGGGGTGGGGGGAGCAGGGCAGGGAGAGGTTAGAAATCTGTTTCTGTGATTCTGCCCTGCATTCTGTCAGAGGCATTCAGCTTTGTGGGTGAGGACTAAATACAGCTTCTTCCAGTGGTGGGATTCAATTTTGTTTTTACTACCAGTTCTGTGGGCATGGCTTGGTGGACATGGCAGGGGAAGGATGCTGTAAAATCTCCAGTCAGAGGTGGAATTTACCAGTTCTCCAAACTACTCAAAATTTCCACTACGGATTCTCCAGAACTGGTCAGAACTTGCTGAATACCATCTCTGGTTTCTTCACTGGCCTTTTTTCTTTCGTGAAAAGTGGTTGTCAAAAGTCAAAGAGGAGTTATTTCTAGATGTACTATACTTTAGCTCCAATAATGTCTAGCTGACATGGAAATCAGAGGAATTGAATTTTAGTCCCTTCAGAAGGCATCCAGGTTGGGGAAGATTGTTTGAGTTCATTAATGACATAAACATTTGCTGGCAGCTTTTAAGGAGGAGCATGGAATACAAATACTGTTATGCCAAGACAGTATCAGGACCTAAGGCCAATTTAAAGGGGACCAAGAAAAGCAATTGGGGTTGAACCTCCAGCTCAAAGTAGCTTCAAGTATAGATAATTATGCAACTTCTATCTCTTTTTCTTCTTAAATTATGCAACTTCTTTTTCTTCTTCTCAAGTTATGCTTCATTGGGGAAGGGGCGGTTGGATGGTGTTGTGTTTTATTCCAATATGCCATCTTTTTAAATATTGATTTGACTAAGGGCCTCTATACGTAGAAGTGGCCCAGTCCTTAACTGAATCATTCAGAAGGCTTCCCTGAGATTTCTTAGTTGGTTTCTTTGTATGCCTTATTTATTATTTTTATGGGTGCAATGCGCACTGCTTGTAGCTCACAGAACTGTTCTGCTGGCTGGTAGGCATAACTAACAATAGTAGCAGGTTCTTTAAAAAATAATAAAACCATGAAGACTAGAAACTTCATTTTTAAAAGAAACCTGGCATTCTCTTCCAAGATCTGTGATATCCCAAAGGTGCTTCTTCAAATGGCAACTGGACTTCCTTTGTTTTTCCTTGAAAATGTTTCATTTCTCATCCAAGAAGCTTCTTCAGTTCTGGCTGAAGTCAGAAGCAAAACAGAAGCAAAACATCTTCAAGGAAAAACAAAGAAAGCCCAGTTGCGTTTCAGAACTGAAGAAGCTTCTTGGATGAGAAGCAAAACATCTTCAAGGAATAAAAAAAACACCTTTGGGACAACCATGATCCAGATAACTGAGAATCGCCATCAACAAGATCTGTAATAATTTTCCTGCCTCAAGATTTTTTTTCTTGCCTAATTTTCTTGCCTAAGGGCCTGAACGAGACACCTGATGTAGTGACCTAGTCCTCACAACCTGGTTTGTCCCTTTTCTATTGCAATAGATATAGCTACTTCACCCTGTCTAAACAAGTTATATTCAAGTGGATGTCCTTTGTTCTAAACATCGTCATTTTTGCCACTGAACAAGAAAGAACACCAGAAAGAAAAGCCTCAGAATACAAGCTTAAGATCCTAGAACAGTGATGCAGTATGACTCTGAGCTAAATGTAACTGTTGACATTTTTTTTTTAAAAACCAATCAAAACTAAGGAGTGCTGTAAACCATACTGAAAGAAATGGATATGGATGAATAGGGCAGTGAGTCTGTTATGTGTTTTGGAACTGCAAACTGAATCTTCTATATAGATAAAAGCAAAATACCACCCACACGTCATCACAAAATCTCCATAACTGTAAAGCCTACAAACCTGAAATTTGGCATGTACTCTTGGCTTCTCGGTGCTCACTAAGACAGGATTTTTCAAAATGACCATCAGAGCATTAATATTTTGTATGTTATTATTAACACACCCTGATGCTAAGAAGTTCTACTCCCTCTCTCCACCTGAAAAAAAATCTGTTCCAAATGCAATACACAAGCAGAGGAGAGGAGCTTCAGTTTCAGTTTTAATTTCAAAGCATCAATCAGCTTTAGTACAGAACAGTTGAACTAAGCCATGCCCAAGCTCCTTGCTGTCTCCTTATCACTCACGTAGCAAATACTGTTTCAGTTTCCAAACATCCCTCAACTCTCTTAACACACTGACAGGACGCTAGCCAGATGAATACCAATGGATGCTGGTAGGCAGAGACACAATTTTCCCCCCTTATTTTCCTCCCCAAAAACTAAGCTCGACCACATAGTTTCAAAGCGAAGCATGGGTATAGAGCTAGTTTTAAATAAAAATTATGCCTTTGAGTATTGCACACTCTTAGGTTCAAAGTTAAATGTTACAACAATATCTCTATTCGTTTCCCCCAGCAATAAATAGGGATCAAACTGTTGCCAATAACTTGGCTCATAGGCTTTTCTCTGTTTAGCACAAACAACAAGGAGTTTGTGGGCAAAGCAATGCAAAAGAGATTTCTTTTGGCCTGCCCTTAACTAATCAACAGATTAGATGTGAAAGAGAAAGCTTTGACTGAAGTTCCTTTCCATTGTGAGCAATGATAGGAGAGACCTAATGTCTTTTATGTCTATTAAGTGGTCAGAATCACTATCAAAATCTATGGTTGTAGGGGATTATCACAAGAGCCAGGAGATCTCTTCCCTTCTCTTCCCTTCCCTTCCCTTTCCTCTTTTCCTTCCTGTCCCTTCTTTCCCCCTCCCCTTCCCCACCCTGCATTGCACATTTATGCTGCCCTTTCATAAAATGCTAAAACAAATAAACATGAAAACCAATATTCAAACTTAATAATATGGTATTTTGAAAAGGTTATCTCCAATATAAACATATCTACATGTTGGGTAGCTCAGTGCATCTGCCTTTTTATTTCCTCCCAGTGAATTAGAGTTGCATATGCCATGGCAATGTGGGTAAAAACATTGGATTCAGGCTGAGGATACCCAGTGTCCATTTGACTATGGAATTCTCTGGGTGAGTTTGTCAGCTTCTTTCTCCCAACATTTATGGGTAAAAGCAAGGGCACCTTTATTCATTAGTAGTTTGACAAAGATAATACCAATAACATATATAAACATAGAATACCAGCAAGAGAACAATATGATCAAAAATAACAGCAATGTAGAGCAACATAACATATCAATGGCATTCAACAATATATTCAGTTATAGAAGTCCTCTAGAAGAGCTCTACTTGAACTTGCTTCCAGAAGAACAAAAGTCCCAGGATTAATTTAAGTCCTCATAGATACTGTTCTGTAATTAAGAGCCAATGGCAACAGGAAATAAAGTATAAATCTCCTTTATCAGATGGTAGGATTTTAATAACAAGAACATTTGGATCCAAGCCACAGATCTCTTGATTCCTCCCTGAAAAATCACATTCTCTCATTTGATACCTTAAATCCTATACCTGCACAAGTGGGATATCATTAGTCAGTGGTCAGCATTTTGCTAGAAATTTTCACAGTAACCTTCTGTCTTTGCTACCCAAATCTTAGCATTAAAATCATGCTGTTTCTTCTCCCTCACTTCACTGCCTGATTAGCTTATTTGCATGGGTTTATATGAGTGGGGGAAAAGCTTCAGTTTCTTGAAACTGCAACTAAAACATGGCAGGCAGGTTTTGCCCAAGTTCCAGCAAGGAGACACAGAGAGACAATGGATTTCAAATGATCACAATTGGGCATCATAACCCTGCTTGAGATCATCAAAACATTTAGGAAGGAGGATTGAGTCTGAGCAAGGCAGAAGAAGATGAAGAATAGGTGGGTGAATAGTGATAGCAGACAAGAGTAAATATCCAGAACACAAAATTCCAGTGAAGCAGACTCATGTGTATAGATTCATCCATTGATTTTTATACACTTGATTGATGGCTGCTGCTCTGATCTGCCTCCATATGGAGATATTGTATTTACCATGAAAATCAATATTCTGTCTACATATAAACTGGATATGGACGATAGAAATATTTATTTTACATTTAGATATGAACATATTCATTTTTCATTCCTGAATGTATATATAGGTGTAGATTATTGTAGTTAGAGGATGCCAGTTATGCATTTTATTTCTTCACTCGCTATTGAAAAGGGAAAGAAAGAGAAAATTATATGATTTCTAAAATGCCAAACTAGGCTAAAATATGATTGAGCCAGGGACACTAGAAATCATCAAGATCTTTACAATCAATTAATTTAAAGATTTTGGCTATTTGTATGGTGCCTTACCCATTCACATTTTAGCCTAGTCTTAGCATGTAAACTAAGAGATCGCATGAGACTTTAATATGTTAAACTTGTTTGGGCATAGCATGCAATATAACATAGCAAATGTGCTTTGTTAATCTAAAGTTAGGATTTAGAACTGGTATCAAACTCGCAGCCTGTGGGGCAGATGTGTCACACACTGGCCACGCCCACTCTCAGCTTAGTGAAGGGGAAAATGTAATGTGTCATGTGATGACAACATTTCATCATGAATTTGACATCCCTGATTTAGAATGTCTGAATTTAGCCAGTGAGAAGAAGCATATAGTTGACATTTGATTAAGCCCACCAAGGCTGCTTGTCACTTGTTACCTTAGGTATATATGTGCTAACTAACTGGAGGGTGAATATGTAGTTTTCTGAATTGTGTTTGTAACACTGGGGCTTTTTCAAAGCAGTGGCTCTGTAAAACAGTTGATCCCTTTCCTCCTTTGTGCGTTAGGCTGTAAGAAGTAAATAAAGCTTCCTCTCTGGATCATTAAGAATATTCAAACAAGCTAATCCAGATTCTGAAATTGAAAATGTCTCTATTTGTATTTTGGACATATCCTGTTCAAAAGCAGAGTTGGAAAACAGCAGGTGGCAAACTATCCAGCTGGAATTAGAGTTAAAATAAATAAATAAACAGAGACATTAAAATCCTCCCTCCCTCCCCCCCCCCACATTTGATTTTACTCCAGCTGCCAAATCCAAACTAGAGAAAGCGGGTCTTGTGAGGAAAAACATTTGGGAGCACGTGGCACAGTTCACATTGGATAGTTTACTGAAAGCAAGCATTGCCTTTGGTTGATGTGTTTTGGCTCTAATTAGCACATCAAATACTTTTGAGACAATAGCAAGTTTAATACCGAGAGGCTATTGAGTGACTCACAAACCAAGGTCTCTATTCAATCCATTCAGTCCATTCAATCCATTCAATCCATTGTGTTTTTTTCTCTCCCTGTTTTGGAGGAGGGCCTGAAATCATTAGAGTTGTATTACCCAAGCCTGGGGTTTTTTTTTTTTGGCAAAGCTTTTTTACTGGTTCTCTTTGATTACTCTAATGACAGGGAGATGAGTTTTGGAATCAAACACGAGGATAAGACTCTACCTGTGTGTTTGGACTGGATGTGCATGTTGTTAGTCTGCTCTTGTTTATAATTATTAATTCCCCTTGAAATATATAGCACAGGCTCTGTTTTGATTCTGGAGAACTTTTCAGTTTCTTTAATATCTGATTGTTTGGGGACTAGTTATCTGAAAGGACCGCATCTATTTCATCCAACTTAATCACACTCAACAGTAGTTCAGGAAGCTCTCCAGGGTGCTGAAACTCTTCTTTGTCATTTAGGCACAACAATGCTTTACAGTTTTCCTATAACCGAGTAGAGTTATCCTTTTTAAAATAAAATTTTAGGTTATTTCTGCACTAATGTCTTCTAGCACTTTCTAAAATCATGCAGCCACCTTTGTGCTGATATAACTGTAATGATGGCAGGTTTTACTTCATCTTAAAAATCGTTGGATGGTTCTGGAAGATATTCTAAGTGGGATCAACTCAGGATATGAATTCCATAGGAGCTGAGGTGGCACAGTGGTTAGAGTGCAGTGCTTCAGACTGCTTCTGCTGATCTCTGGCTGCTAGAAGTTTGGCAGTTCAAGTCTCACCGGCTTGAAGTAGACTCAGCCTTCCATCCTTCCGAGGTTGGTAAAAATGAAGACCCAGATTGTTAGGGGCAATATGCTGACTCTGTAAACTGCTTAGAGAGGGCTATAAAGCACTGTGAAGCAGTATATAAGTCTAAATGCAATTGCTTTTACAAAGTTTAAGCCAATGCTATTTTTTATGTATTAAATAATCATCCTTCCCTTTCTTTGCCAAGGCATTAAATGGCATGCAATAAGCCATGACAGAACAAATTCTAACAGCTAAATGCAGTAACAGAACACCCTGTAGGTTTTACTTTTTTGTGTATAACCAAATTTTCATGCAACTCCAAAACCACTCTTAAAGAGTCACACTTGGTTCTTCCAAAACATCGTAATCCTGAGTGTCTGGAGTTAATCTGTTAATCTGTTCCAGAGCTAGAGCCACCATTGAGAAGGCTTGACATTCTAGTCCCTACAGATGACACGCCCTTCAGTGTTGTGGTTCTCAGCAAGCCCTCTGTCTCTGATTTCACTGGATGGAACATACAATCAACTGTCAAGGTCTCTTAATGGTCTATAATAAAAAAAATATTCAAAAGTACAACCACGGGTTTTAAAGACAAACCTACATTTGAAGAATTGCTTATAAAACTAGATGTTAGGGCCTTTTGAAAAATCTAAAAAGTCATTAGGCATTTTGACTCAGCCTCGAAAACATTAAAGAGTTCAAAAAGCTATGGAAAAGGCTGCAACTCTAGTGTGGCAACTGTAGTTAAGCCTCCTCACATAATCTCAGTGAGCAGGGGGATCAAGCAGAAAGAAGCATTCTCTCAAATAGTCTGACACAAGCTGCCTAAGGCTTTAAAGAGGTTATAACCAGCACTTTGTATTTCACCCAGAAACAAATTGGCAGCTATACTTTGAGCACAGGTGTAATGTGGCCTTTCTGAGCTCTCCTAAAGAGCAGCCTGCTGCTGAGTTTCAGAATCATTTTCTGGTAAATGATGAAAAACAGAATGCCTTTTCTAAAGTTATTACATCTTCTTGAATTTGTATAATGTAAGACTCTGTGTGTGTGTGTGTGTGTGTGTGAGAGAGAGAGAGTCAGTCAGTCAGTCAGTCAATCAGTCAGTTAGTTAGTTCACATCTGAGTACAGTCAACTGCTTGCCTAATCAGCAGGGTTTTTTTTAGTTGACCCCAAATATTTGAAAATAAATGTAACAAAATACTAGTTTTGGGACTGATATTCAAGAATTATTATTGGGAATAAACATCTAGACTCCTGTGAACAGTACAGATGATCTTTCTGAACATAAATTCCTTTTCATATTCTGTAATATTTTTGGGTATTTTTTTTATTTTATTCAAAAGATTAAAATCCAAAATCCAATGTTTTATCTCTCCTCAATATTTTTTTTTATTTTGGATTTTAATCTTTGGAATGAAATAAAATTGTTTTTAAAAATGAATTGCTACAGCCCCCACCTCCACCCCGGATCAAAATGGTGTGCAGAGGCATTGTGGGAAATGGAATATTGCATTTCTGAAACACGGCAACCTTACAATGTGTGGACTTCATCTCCCAGAATTCCCCAGCCAGCAACTTCCAGAATTCTGGGAGTCCACACATCATAAGCTTGCTAAGGTTGAGCAACACTGCATAGGTGAAAATTACTCCCCCTCCTATTTTGTGGCAAATGTGCTAAGTCCAAGTGATTCTGTTTTCACTAGTAGTGTCACTTTTTTATGCTTACGCTCCATCCAAGTGTTTTCCCCATTCCCTGTTACCTGAGTCTTCTGATCTTGTTCTTTACAGGTATTCCTCCACTTATGACCACTCATTTAATGACCATTCAAAGTTATGATGGCATTGAAAAAAGTAACTTATGACCTGTATGTGCATTTACAACTAAAATTTAGGTGCTTCCTAATTGACATGTATTTACCATGGTTGCAGCATTATGTGGTCACATGATCACAATTTGGGACCTTCCCAGAGGACTTCTGACAAGCAAAGTCAATGGGGGAAGCCTTATAATATTAATGACTGCACGATTCACTTAGAGACTATGGTGATTTGCTTAATGATTGAAAAAAAAAGGTAAAATCGGCTGTGACTCACTTAACGATCACTTTGATTGCTGATGGAAGTTCCAATCTCAATTGTAGTCATAAGCCGAGGACTATCTTTACATTTATAAGGACAGTATGTAGCATAGAAATCAAGTCCCAGAAGGAGGCTTATACATATACATTCATTTATTGGACGAGACCAATAACACGCTGGCCTTTCTAAATGTGCTAGTCAGCCATAACCCGGATGGGAGCCTTGACATAGGTGTGTACTGAAAAACCACAAGCATGGGCCATATCATACACAATGACAGCAATCACCCCGTTGCACATAAAGTCAGTTGTATTCAGGCACTGTTTAATAGGGAAAATTAATTGTAGTACACTGATAGAAGCTCATTGTAGTACACTGATAGCCAAAGCCAAGGAGTGGACATATCTTTATCAGGTTTGTAAACTCAATGGTTATTCTATGGACTTCATCTGAAGGTGTACTACACCCGGGGCCTGGCAACTCATTGAAGGTGCCAATGGAACAGCTATGTGGAGGGTGCTTCCGTATATACGGGGAGTATCTGAAACTACTGCACGCATCCTCTTGGAACATGGAGTCAATGTGGCGCACAAACCAGACCAAACTCGAAGAATGAGAGTGATGCGCCCAAACAAAACACTACCCAAGGAGGAGACATTTTCGATGGTTTACTGCATCAACTGTAGTGACTGCAAGTAATTCCATAGCGGAAACGACCAAGCAGTTACAGACCAGAGAACATGAACATGAACTGGCTGTCCGACGCAAAAAACAGCGCTCTCAGATCTGGGCACATATGCAGGCGCATAATCACACATTCAGTTTCCAAGAGGTTGAAGTTGTTGCCCGTGATATAACTAAAGGAGGATGCCTACTACAAGATGCCTACTAAAAGAAGCCTGGTTTTTCAACAGCAATTCTTTCAATAGGAATATCGAACTACCATTGGCCTACCAGGCATTAAGACACCAGGAAAGACCCTGCAGGAAGAGCAGAGACTGTTCCGTCCGGAAAAACGCGAGGTAGACCGGGTTCCAACAACAAAGTCTTTATTAGTTAACAGCAATTGAAAAACGGAATATTGGCTCAAGCCGCGGCAGCCTTTTTATAGGGTTTTTGCCTGCTGGCTTGTAGCCAATGACAGGTATTTAGTTTTGCCGCCGTTAAGCAGCTTCGTGGATTGGTTCCTATTGAACCAATCCTGACTCAGGTTTTTAGCCAATCAGAATCCTGTATTAGGAGNTGGTTCCTATTGAACCAATCCCGATTCAGGTTTTTAGCCAATCAGAATCCTGTATTAGGAGTCTACTATTCTTTATATAGAACAGAGACCACTTCCCATCAGGGAGCAGGGACTGATGGTAGGCCCCCACCCTGGGCATGTGGATTCATCCTTTGAAGGCACAGCCAGGCCTGTACAAAGCCCGGCAGAGCTGCCTCAGGCTATAACACAGGAATAATGAAGAATGAGCCGAGCTGACCACAAGGTCATGAGCAAAGCAACAAATTGCAATAGCTGGCAGGTTAACATCACTTCTTAGAGATAAGCAATCCAGGCTGGGTCTGACAAGGGAAGGAACAAAAAGAGTTAAACCTCCTTGACCAACATGACTGAAGCAAAAACAAAGAGTTAATTACAGATGGGAGGTGGTTGGAAGGGCATGTTACAAGTGCAAGGGCTAAATTGATTAACAATATATAAAGGCATAGATCTCTGTAATGGTATCTTAATGATGTCAGCAGAGGTTGATGAAAGCTTAGTAAGTATAGCAAATATAATTTTAGTTCCAGAGATCACAAGATGTCTGTTTCTTCTCTTACAAATATACCTGGAACTCGTATTTTTAGAATAGTTTGTTACACACACACACACACACACATACACATACATACACGATTCAACCAGTTTAACAATTGGTTTAGTGAATTGCATGCACGCGGCAAACATGCACTCTTCACACATTTTAAAAAAGCCCGTTTTTAGCTCTAATACTTACCTTCTACTGTAGCCCTGTGAATAAAACAGCTGAGGCGCGAATCAGCTGTGCTCAAAATCAACAAAATAAAGCACAGGAAAGAGCAGGGGAGGGTGGGTTGGGCCAAATGCTCACCAGAACTACCGGTTCACCTGCATGGGTTCAAACTAGTAAAATCCTACCTCTGGATATATATGTAAGCGTATGTGTACATGTATGTGTGTATGTATGTACCGTATATACTTGCATATAAGCCGACTTTAGAACGCTTTTTTTTTAATCCCCAAATTTGGGGGTCAGCTTATACGCGAATAAATCTGGCTGCCCGACTTCGTGCGATGAGAGCCCAAGACTCTCATCGCCTTTCGGGCAGCGGCTTTGCAGCAATGAGAGCCAAGACTCTCATCGCGCGAAGCCGGCTGCGCCGCGCGAAGGTGATGAGAGTCTTGGCTCTCATTGGCGAAGCCGCTGCCTGCGAAGGCGATGAGAGTCTTGGCTCTCATTGCGGCGAAGCCACTGCCCGCGAAGGCGATGAGAGTCTTGGCTCTCATTGCATGAAGTCGGGCAGCCAGATTTATTCGCGTATAAGCCGACCCCCAAATTAGGGGGAAAAAAAAGCGTTCACCATGGGTATTTGGGGGTCGGCTTATATGCGAGTTTTTTCAAAATCCTCATTTTGGGGCAGTTTTTAAAGGGTCGGCTTATATGCGAGATCGGCTTATATGCGAGTATATACGGTATATGTGTGTGTATGTATGTATATGTGTGTATGTATGTATATGTGTGTGTTTTATATATATGGGATATATATATATAGGACAGAGATGTATGTATGTATGTATGTGTGTATGAAAATAAAAAAGAGAAGATATTAAAGATTAGCAGCAGGAAACACACATGATAAATGCTCAATTACATGCCTCCTCTCACCACCATCCCAAACCTGTTTGTAAAAATACATCTAACATTATTTTCACTTAACAGGCATTCCCATTATAGAGGCAGGTTTGGACGTTGCTTTCAGGCAGATGTAGAGTGTTTCTATCAATTCTCACTCCTGGAATGCAGTTCCTCATTTTGCCCCCACCCTTCCCTCCCTACCGCTGTTGTCACAAGAAAAAAAAGCCTTTTTAAACAACAGCTCGTGGGAGATACTTTATTAGAGATGAACAGATATTTGAATCTCTAGTTGCTAAATACATTTGCCCATGTATGACTATGAATCCCTTTCTTGTACTATAAATCCATTCATTCAATGCCTATTTTCTGTTCCTTTCAATTACATTTGTCCATCTATGATTAAACTGTTAATAAAGGACTAGTACTTGCATTAGTTTATATATCTATTAAAACCATGAAAAACCTTTTAGTTTTGTTCATTTTAGTCACATTTGTATATTGTTTTATGGTTTTGCTTATAAACTTCCCAATTTACAATTGACAATATGGACAATATGAAAATAGATGGATGGATGGACGGACGGACGGACAGACAGACAGATAGACAGACAGCAGTAAAGGAGGGGATCCTTGGTGCTCTCTAATCTTAGTTGTTTTCTTGTAGACATTTTATTACCCCAAGTGTGTAAGAGAGAAAGGGGGGGGAGAGAGGAGAGAGGGAGGGGGGAATAGGAAGAGAATGTAATTTTCCTCATATTTCTCAATTTGTGTTTATATTTATTCCAGTTAGTCTTTATGGATGAGGCAGCTCTTGTTAATTTAGCAAAGATGGGTCTCCTTAATTTTATGCCACACATTTTTTTTTAAATTGTCTCTGCTCTTCCGAGCCAGCTGGAGGTGGAGGTGGATGTGTGGTTTCTGTTATTCACAGTTTGCCCAGCAGTTCTTTATTAGCAAGCTAGAATATTCATTTGGGGCTTCATTTGCTTTTGACACATTGGCTTTGCCTGCTAAATATTCACAAGATTGCCAAGAGCCATGCACTGCTTGCGGTGGCTGCTTGGAAGGTGTCCATGAAATTTTGGCAAAGGAACCTGGGTGGAAAAGTTTGGGCATCTACTCCAGGCTTCCATTTGCTCAGCATTTTAAGGGAGTGAAATAAACAAAGGGTGTACTCAAGTGAACATGCTAGCTTCTTCCTTCTTTTCTTTCCTTGCTTTTGATTTGATTTCACTGAAGAACAAGTCATATGAAATCTGTTCTACGTCCATCCCTTATTCCATGTCTAGAGGATGGAGACATTCAGTGTGAAGGCATCCAGCTTGCACTTCTTGAAACTTGACTTCAGGCTTTCCCAATGACATCAATCCAGAAGGATTTTAAAAGAATTTCCATCTAACTGTTGACTCAATGCTGGCTAACAATTCTAATGCAAGGGTTGCTATTAATATTGCAGTGGAAGACATCTCCCAAAAATCCTCATCTCTAGAAGTGTACAAAGTTTTGATAGACTGTGGAGCATGAGCCATGGTGGTGCAGTGGTGAGAATTCAGTACTACAGGGTACTGCTGACTGACTGCAATTTGGCAGTTTGAATCTCACCAGGCTCAAGGTTGGGGGGGGGGGGGNGGGGGGGGGGGGCAATAGGCTGACTCTGTAATCCACTTAGAGAGGGTTGTAAAGCACTGTGAAGCATTGCTATTGCTATGGAGTCATTTTGTGCATGGAGCAGCAATATTTGCAACAAGGTCATGGATCTGAAAGTGAAAAAAAATTCTTAAGGAAGTCAGGGCTGTAACATGTTAACTTTTAAGCTAATATTTAAGCATTATGTTGACAGTCCATTTGAAAATTAGAAGTCTGTAAATGTTACACAGATTTCATCCAAACAACTTGAATGCTACACTACATTTTCCAATGCAACGTAATGTCATTATAAACTCTCTTGCAAATAAGCTTACAGTTTGTCATTGTCCATTTCAAGGCATTTTTTTTCTGTTGGTGTTGAAAGAGAAAGACCCAAACTGCATCTCTTGCCCTGAGAAAATAAATAATGATCTCAGTGGCATTCAGAAGATTTTCTGGCAAATGGTATCCAGAATTTAAAAATGTACAATGGATTTGCCATAGTATATCACTAATGAAGACTTCTAAATAGTATGCTGAAATGTAGTTGAGATATTTCCAATAAATAAAAGATAAGTAGCCATCTTGGATGCATCTCCAAGGAGCCTGTGGTGGTGCAGAGGTTAGTATGCAGTATTGCAGGCTAACTCACTGCTCACTGCCAGGAGTTTGATTCTTACTGGCTCAAGGTTGACTCAACCTTCCATCCTTCCAAGGTTGGTAAAATGAGGACCCAAATTGTTGGGGGCAATATGTTGGCTCTATAAACCGCTTGGAGAGGGCTGTAAAGCACTGTGAAGCGGTATATAAACCTAAGTGCTATTGATTTTTGTATGATCCAGGGCCATTTGCAGCAGAGGTGTGTGCATGTGTGTTTGTGTGTATGTAAAAATCAACATGGTGTCCCTAATCACACTATGAGAGTCTTTGATGTACATTGAATACAAGACACACCTAAAAAGGGACAGGACCTCAATTGTGCAGCATTATCTTGAGTTTATTGACCTGTCCCTCCTTCATTATAGGTGCCTCTAGTATTACCTTCTGAGCAGGGGGAAGGGCCTTTAGCAGTATTGTTCTGCATTTGTTAATCGTTTGAGTTGTGCAGTGTGTTAACTTAGCAGCTCTGCATTGGGGTGAAGCAAAGCTGAAACTTTAGCTGGAAAAAAAAGTTCTTCAGAATAGAGCCCTCTCCATCCTGCTGTTACAGTTTGACATTCTCTTTCTCTCTCTCTCTCAGATTCAACAGAGCTGCTGTACAACAGAACTTTTCAGTCCTTTCTCTGCCCCTCCTTTTTATAGCTTCCACATAAAAACACCTTTTGTTTTTTAAAAAAATCCTGTCGAAAATCAAAATACACTGTGTCAGATTAACTCCTCCCTCCCCTTATTTTGCTATGTAATTAGTAGCTGTGTGCTTCCCTTCCCTCAGTGGAGTAAACGGTATGTGGGTGGACTAGAATGTGCTGCAGGGATTTGATTGTTCCCTAAAATTTGACATTCCCAGTGGGGGGATGCACTGGAGCTGTTGAATCCCATCTTTCATCTGATCTTTTTTTTTGCTAAGTTTTGGAAGAAACTGAATGTGGAGAGTGGAGTAAACAACCTTTCATTTTGTAGGAAGTGTGTCATACCCTCTGGGATTCAATTAAAATATGAATGCTACAAACAAATACTGGGGTTTGGACTCGCGGTGGTGGGATTCAATTTTTTTTACTACCAGTTCTGTGGGTGTGGCTCGGTGGGCATGACAGGGAAAGGATACTGCAAAATCCCATTCCCTCCCCACCCCACTACCCTGCTTTCCAGCTCTGTTCTTCTGTGCAGGGCAACAAAAGAAGATCCAGCCAATCAGCTGGGACTTGGGAGGCAGAAAACAGATGAGGATGGGGCCAGTCAGAGGGGGTATTGGCTGGTTCTCTGAGCTACTCAAAATTTCTGCTACTGGTTCTCCAGAACTGGTCAGAACCTGCTGAATACCACCTCCAGTTTGGAGAGTAGATTGAGAGGTTTACTGTATTTGTCATAGCCAATGTAGGAATCTTGGATCAGACTTTATAATTAATATAGTACCAACGAGGCCTTGAAAGGCTTTGCGTTTTCTCAGTGTTCAGCCCCTCGTCTGAGACACTTTCTTTGGGATTTAGAGGCAATTGATCCTCATAGTCAGATAACGACTCCTCATTCACTGTATTGGTGGTTGTCAATAGGTTTCTGAGTGCAGTTCAAAGTGCTGATATAACTTCCAATGCCTTACTTGGCTTCTTCATGTCAAAGCATCTTGTCCAAGCCAGACCAACATAAATGTACACATTGTGATGTTGAATGAGATAGCAATTGCACTTAGACTTCTATACCACTTCACAGTGCTTTACAGCCCTCTCTAAGCAGTTTACAGAGTCAGCATACATGCCCCGAACAACCTGGGTCCTCATTTTAACCACCCCGGAAGGATTGGAAAGCTGAGTCAAGCTTGAGCTTGGTGAGATTTGAACTGCCAAATTGCAGCCAGCCGACAGTCAGCAGAAGTAGCCTGCAGTGCTGCATTCTAATCACTGTGCCACCGTGGCTCTTGAATGGATCCTGAAAATCATGCTTTTCACTTGTGGCTCTCATATTTTGCAGGCCTCTTGAGATCAGGCTATCACCCTCATTGTTGGCTTCCAGGCAAATGCTGAAAATTGGAGTGTTTCAAAGGACATTGGGGGCAGGGCATGAGAAGGATTGCCACCTTAGCTCACTTGTATGTATCTGAGTTTTGCCTTGATTACTTTTGTTTTTGGATCCTTTTGATAGTTGGTATGTTTCCTGTCTTTAATGATGGATTGCAGTAAAAGGATGTTTTTATAACTGCACCATTCCTTCTGCTATACTTAAATCACTCAAGAGGACTCGTTAAGTTCAAAAGTAGGGCAATGGCTAGGGCAAAAAAACAACAACAATCTGGGGTTGGTATAATATAAACCAGTTTTAGCACTCTGCTCTCAAGTTCAATGGCATTTTTGTTTTAAAATACTGGATAATCTAGATGATGAAAAAGATCTCTTGAGCCTGGAGAGCTGCTGCCAGTCACAATAAAAAAGCACTGGGCTCAGTGAATACAAAGTCTGATGTGCTATAAATCAACTTCCTGAACTCTACTTTAGGGGGTATAAAATGTGCATTCATTTATATTCTTTCATCTAGTCAAAGAACCTTGGGGAGTTCCTCATCCAAAACAGGACACTGAACAAGTTGTGATGAATTGGAGATTATACACTACAGCCAATCCAAGGGGACGAGCCTGGATGGAGATCAGCTCTGCCCATCTTCTCTGCTTGCCTGTTAGAGAAACCCACTTGCTTCTCTCATTATATGATTTTCTTATCTTAATACGTCCCTTGGCTTTCAACTGCTGCCAAATGTGGCTGAATTAACGAGCAATTTACATGCAGATTCCCTGTAATTATGTGAAGGGGCCAGCCAGTAAATGAGGGAGTCTAGAAGCTCCAGAGTCTGAGATTAGCAACTCAGCACTGGTCTCTCTCTAAAAGATGTGTGGGTATTGAATACAGAAGCTTGGCTTCTGTCAATTGCCTAGTAACACAATTGAATTCTGTTTTGGGAAGGATTTTTCTGCCCACATTACTGTGGGATTGTGCGGCATCCTGCCCACACCCAGGCCTACCTTTTCAGTAATTCATTGATTATTTGAGTTAAGAAGCATAACAAATCCACATTTGTCATATAGTCTTCCCCAATATTCAAGAAACCTTAGGTGGGATGTATGAGATTATAAAGCTGAAATCCCCAATTGCATTATATTAGATCAGGAATGCTTGAGCAGCTGGTATTTGAACACTTAGTGATCAATATGATTAATGGGACTATTATATTTTAAACTTCAATTCATCTCAGAACTTTTATGATTTTTCCTACTGCAGGTAGTCCTTGACTTACAACAGTTTGTTTAGTGACTGTTCAAGTTTACGACAATACTGAAAAAAGTGACTTAGGACAGTTTTTCATCCTTACAACTGTTGCAGCATCACCATGGTCACATGATCAAAATTCAGGTGCTTGGCAACTAAATCATATCCTGGGCTCATGTGATCATCTTTTGTGACCTTCTGAGAAGCAAAGTCAACAGGGAGCCTGAATCACTTGAACAATCGTGTTCTTGACCAAACAGCTGCGGCAGTGATCCACTTAACAACTGTTGCAAGAAAGGCTGTAAAATGTGGCAAAAGTCACTTAACAAGTATCTCACTTAGCAACAGAAATTTGGGTCTCAATTATGGTCATAAGTCGAGGACTACCTGCATAGTATTCTCTCTCTCTCAGAGCTTACTTGCTGCCATGGATAAAAGTGTCACTAAATCTGTTTGATAAGCGATTGAGATATTCAAAAAGAAAGACTACACAAGCTATCTGGACCAGTGGTGGGATTCAAATTTTTTTTATTACTGGTTCTTGAGTGTGGCATGGCTTGGTGGGTGTGTCTTGGTGGGCGTGGCAGGGGAAGGATACTGTACTATTTCCATATCCTCCCCACTCCTGGGGGAAAGTTACTGCAAAATCCCCATTCCGTCCCCACCCCACTAACCTGCTTTCCAGCTCCGTTCTCTTTTGCAGGGCAACAAAAGAAGATCCAGCCAATCAGCTGGAAGTCAAGAGGCAGAGAATAGATGGGGGTGGGGCCAGTCAGAGGTGTATTTGCCAGTTCTCTGAACTACTCAAAATTTCCACTATCGGTTCTCCAGAACTGGTCAGAATCTGCTGAATATCACCTCTGGTCCAGACATAGTCATAGCTTGATTGATTCCGTAAGTTTCAGTTGATCTACTGTTTGCATGGCTTATTAGTTTCCATTGCAGGCAAGTATACAATGAAGTTCTTATTCTGGTCCATGGGTGTCAAACTCGCTGCGTCAAATTAATGTCACTTGACATATCATGAGGTTTTTTGCCTTTATGGAGCTGAGGTGGGCATGGCCTCTGCATGATACATTCAGCCCATGGGTTGCCAGTTTGATGCCTGTGTTCTAGTCTGTGGTAGGAAATTTTTTCCCTCAAAGGGATTCATGTAAACTGAAGGCAAGGACACATCACATTGGAGTACAAATTGGTTTATTGACAGTGTGGGAGGCAAAGAAAGGCTTAAAGAGGAGTGGCATCACAATCCCTGTATATAAATTTATGTAAATGTGTCATTACCCAACTAAGTAACATCATCAGTGTGAGTGAGAGTAAGGTTTGCTGCCTTTTTGAACATAGTACCTAGTTGGATAATGAAACATCTGCAAGTGAGCAACCAACTCCACAGGCCAACCCTGAGTTGAAGATATACCCTTCTGTTAGAGGTCTATGCAAATTAGAATATACATATCCAATAAGTTTACTGAAGCTGTTAGGTTAAAATTATGAGGTAATAGGGCTGGACTTCTGAGACAATGATGTTTTGAATGAACAAAGCAGCAGTTTCCATGGCCCAGTTGCAAACCTTCATGGCCTACTAATGGACTACGGCCCATAGGTTGAGAACCACTGCTATAAAACTTAGCCTGTGCTTAGTTTCCTCTGCGAAGATATATTTGTGTTTGGAGTTTTTAATTTGGCTGCAAGAATTTCTCTTCAGTTTCAAGGTTTTGCAGTTCTCAGTCTTTTAGCTACTTGACTGGCAAGCCATGTAGCGACTGAACAGATACTGAAAAACATGTTTGTATCATAACTTTGTTATTGAAATATCACTAGTATTTGTAGTTCTGATGTTTTTTTCTTCTGATATTCAAACCCCATCAATAGATTCCAGAGGGAAAACTAAGAGAAAGGGATTTAATTGCAAAGTGGCCTGAACTGATTTGGATTAGAACTCCTAACTCCTAATCAATGTCTACACTATTGTGGAATTTAGATAATGTTTTACTCACTGGAAGTCCCAGGCTTAATGATAATATAAAACTGAAATATAAGTTCTTTAATATAATAGAACCAGTTTAGTCTAGTGGTTAAGATACCAGGCTAGAAAGTGGGAGACTGAGTTCAAGACTCAACTTAGTCATGGAAGCCAGCTGGATGACTTTGGGCCTGTCACTCTCTCTTAGCCCAACTTACCTCACAGGATTGTTGTTGTGAGAAAAAAAGGAGGAGGAAACTGCATTGGATGTGTTCCTGCCTTGAGTTATTTATCAGAATAATAATAAAGCAGGATACAAATAAACAAAAGTTTTCAAATTCTGTATGGAAGAAGAAATGAATATATCAAAGCAAACTATATTTAAGTAATAACTTCAGAGAGGATAACAAACAGTTCTTGCTTTCTGTGCTAATGGATTACTGCTGGCTTTATATCATATATTATATAGAGGTTACCTGAAGTAGATCACTCTGGTAGATCACCAGTTATCCAATACATTAGCAGTGCAAGTCAACACCTACAGGGAGTATTCACTCTTGTGTAGTAAGTAAAGTTGAAATGCAACAGCAAGTCCAGCAAAACCACCTGGCTTCGTATTCATTCACCCTCATTAAGTTACTTTGATTCAGTTACTCTTGGTCCAGCACATCAAGGAGAATTCAATGAAGGCAGCTCAGCATATGGGCAGCCTTAGGCTCCCAAAATGGGAACATGGGACTTGCTTTCAAGGAGATACATAGGTGCCCTCGAGTCTATTATGTGTATTATGTTTGTGTCTTACAAACTTAGTAAAGCAATACAGGTGAAACTCTTTGGGCCCATTTTGCAGCAATTACTGCCTCAATGCCGCATTGCATGGAAGCTCTCAGCCTGTGGCACTGCTGAGGTGTTATGGAAGACCAAGATGCTTCAGTAGCAGCCTTCAGCTCTTCTGCATTGTTCGGTCTCAGGTCTCTCATCTTTCTTTTGGCAATGCCCCATAGAGTCTCTATGGGGTTCAGGTCAGGCGAGTTTGCTGACCAATCAAGCACAGTAATCCCATGGTCATTGAATCAGGTTTGGGTGCTTTTGGCAGTGTGGGCAGGTGCCAAGTCCTGCTGGAAAATGAAGTCAGCATCCCCATAAAGCTCGTCTGTTGAAGAAGCATGAAGTGCTCTCCCAAAATCTGACAGATGGCTGCATTGACCCTGGACTTAATGCAACACAGTGGACCAACACCAGCAGATGACATGGCTCCCCAAATCAACACAGACTGTGGAAACTTTCACACTGGACTTCAAGCATCTTGCCAGTGTTGTGCCTCTCCATTCTTCTTCCAGACTCTGGGTCTTGGTTTCCAAATGAGATGCAAAAGTTGCTCTCATCAGAAAAGAGACTTTGGGCCACTGAGCAACAGACCAGTTCTGTTTTTTTGAGCTCAGGTAAGATGCTTCTGATGTTTTTTGTTGTTCAGCGAGCAGCTTGACAAGAGAAAGATGACATTTGAAGCCCATGTCCAGGATCCGTCTGTGTGTGGTGGCTCTTGATGCACTGACTCCAGCCTCAGTTCACTCCTTGTGAAAGTCTCCCAACACTTTTGACTGGCTTTTTTCCTGACAATCCTCTCACAGGCTGCCGCGTCATTCCTGCGCTGCTGTGCACCTTTTTTCTTTCAACAACTTTTCCCTTCCACATAACTTTCTATTAATGTGCTTTGATACAGCACTTTGGAACATCCAACTTCTTTTGCCAATTACCTTTGAGGCTTTCCCTCCTTATGGAGGGTGTCAAGTGATGGTTTTTCTGCACAAATGTCAGGTCAGCGGTCTTTCCGTGATTGTGATTCCTACTGACTCAGACTGAGAGACCATTAAAGGCTCAGGAACCCTTTGCAGATGTTATGCTTAATCAGCTGATTAGAGTGGGACACTTTGAGCCTAGAATATTGACCCTTTTAACAATATTCTAATTTTCTGAGATTGTGGATTTGGGGTTTTCATGAGCTGTAAGCCATAATCATTTCAATTATGCCACATTACAGCTTTAACTATCTTGCTTTGCATGTAATGAGTCTATCTCATATATTAGGTTCACTTTTTAAGTTACATTACTGAAATAAATGAACCTTTTCACAATATTCTAATTTTCTGAGATTGTGGATTTGGGGTTTTCATGAGCTTAAGCCATAATCATCTCAATTATGACACATCACGGTTTGAACTACACGTGTTTGCATTAACCACGATTCATGTGATTGAGTTCATACGAATAATTATCATTAAAAATGGTAATCATGGGTAATAAGGGTAATCGGGTAATGAAGGGTAATCAGCTATTATAAATATTGAGTCCCAGGAAACTCGGGTTAGATCCAACTTTATTTTGTTTACTTAGCTATTATCTCGGACTCCTTGCGGAGGAAGGAATAAACAATAAGCTTTTGTGTTTCGAAATGCTGAAACGAAGAGTGTATTATTTTCTCCCTGCATTTGTGCCAAAGAGTAGCTAAGACTTGCTTTGCATGTAATGTATCTATCTCATATATTAGTTTCACCTTTTAAGTTACATTACTGAAATAAATGAACTTTTGCATGATATTCTAATTTTTCGAGTTTCACCTGTATATTGACAGTGATTCTAATATCAGTTCCATATTATTAAAAACTTTAAAAATCACTTTGGTGTGATTCTCCAACAGCAAATAAGTACAAAAATGTATAAATTAGAAAAGCAAGTGCAACAAAATATATATTTTTTTTCCTGAAAAGAACACATAAAATGGTTTCCATTGAAGCTGGATGTTTTGCCAAAAATGCATTGAAGACCGATTTGGAACGAATAATGTATTGTCTGGCTCCATTGAAAAAAAATGTTAAGATGTGCAATTCATCTTAATACCATTTCCTCATCATATCATGCATTTCTTTCCATTTTTAAAAACAAATAGGGACTAATAGTCTTAAGCACCTCAGCTTCATTCATTGAATGAAGGAATATAGAATGCTGGCAAACTAAAACGTCATACAAGAACCTACAAATGCATTGCTTAATTATGAAAATCTATTATTATCCTTCCGGGAGGCACAAAAATATAATTCCAAGATGACCTCACTCATGTCATGCTAAAAGAGTCATTGTTGGTCTGCTATCTTATCTTTCTTTTGTGCAGAACAAATGAAGGAAGTAGACATCCACACATACATCCACAGTAAACACATACCTGTTGTTTATACATGTTGAGCATCCTTCAAGAGCTGAGAATTGAATGTAATATGGAAAAGTCCCAAAGACACTTAATAGTTTTTTTGTGTGGCACTTTTGTATAAAACTGGAAGGTATTGTGCAGAAAAACTCTTGAGGTCCAGCACTTCATAAGCACACCACATGGACCCAGTCGGAATCCAATTCATTCAGAGTTCAGAGGTGGTATTCGGCAGGTTCTGACCAGTTCTGGAGAACTAGTAGTGGAAATTTTGAGTATTTCGGAGAATCAGCAAATCCCACCTCTGACTGGTACCGCCCCCATCTATTCTCTGCTCCTGAGTCCCAGCTGATTGGCTGGGTCTTCTTTTGTTGCCCTGAAGAGGAGAACGGAGCTGGAAAGCAGGTTAGTGGGGTGGGGAGGAAATGGGATTGTGCAGTAACCTTCCCCTGCCACGCCCACCAAGCCACACCACACCCACAGAACCAGTAGTAAATTTTTTTGAATCCCACCACTGTCAGAGTTGCATGGTGAGTAAAACCACCAGTTACTTGAAGCCATTGTATCAATGACATTCTTGATATTTAATTTCCCTTTCACTGCCATGGTCTTTTATCTTTTCTGTTGAAGTAGAATGGAAAGTTACCAGAAAAGTATTCTTATATTTAGCAGAAGTTTCTTAGCTTATATCGCAAATATTATAGAAGTTGCTTTATATGATATTGTGAAAACCAGAAAATTGCTGAATCTAAGTCTAAGAATAATGACCTATGAACTAGATATGTTCTTGTAAACAGCTAAATGGCAAGGGTGGCAAGGGTGGGTATGGAAAATAACAGATGGTGTAAGATAAGCAGGTATATGCTGAATTGTGCAAAATGACTAATTAGATTTACTTCCCCCTTTTGTAGTACACATGTTATGGTATAGCCTGATAAGAAAAAACGTCCTGGGAAAAGCTGAGATTGTGAACTGCATAAAAGCAACTCCTCAGGAATAGCCGGGGGTTCAGAATTTGCCATGCGAATGCTCTGAACCTTTTGAGCAAATAAACCTATATTCTCCTACCCTTCGTGGTCTTGTGTCCTGATTTGGAAACAGGATCTTTTGCAACACTGTGTCCATTCAAAACTCTGTAATTTATCAAGAGAAGTATTGCATAAATGTTTGTGATTGTTTTCTGCTCACTTTATGCTTCAGTACATGCCAGCTCAGTACCAGTTGCCAGTATGCTTGATAGCAAGCATAAGATGGCAGCTTCAAAAGGTTTCACTTAAGTTTTCCAGAAACATATTTAGAGTTCCTAGCTTTCCTTATTTAAAGGGCCTGTCACATTGGCCGACAGATGCAAAACGTTTGTAAAAAGGACACAGCAGACGAGAAAATGTTCCATCC